>JAGDQP010000315.1:126398-146405 GCA_022664845.1 Lepisma saccharinum
CCTATCTATATATATATATATATATATATATATATATATATATATATATATATGTTTACTTCTAGAATAAATAAATTCATTAGGAGTAAACATTGACGTAATTCTAATAAAAAATATGTTTTAACTATTTCATAAATGGAAAAATGGCTATGGACAAATATAAACTATGCATTGATGAATGCAAAACACCTAAGTCGGCAGGGTGGGGAAGCGGTTTGTGATGCTAAGTCATCGAGTCTAAGGTCCTGGTTTCAAGTTCCGGTAGGGGACATTGTGTGAATTTTAACAAGTAAACATGAATTATAATGGGTCAGTCAAAAGTTACTAGAATGGTTCATATAAAAATAAAATCATATGAATAGCTGAAAAATATTTTCTTCTCATTTAGTATAATTCTTTTCTCTCCCGAGTAAATGTTACCTGAAACTAGAAAAAATAAATATTAATAACACCTTTTCTAATTTTAACTTACCTGTTAAATGGAAGGTAAGATCGTTCTCACTTGTAATTAATGCAAGTACAAGCACTACAATCACAGTAAAATGGTATAGAGCTACCAAATTACATGTTTTTATTTGTTTAATGTCAACGGGACTTTGGATTCAAATTTTCATCGAAACTTTTAGGTGAATAATCTAAAACGAACGGGGAAATACTAATCGTAAGCATTAACTTTTAGTAGATACCAGCAATCGAATCTTCTAGAGTTGCAACGGCTATTTCTTTAATACATTTATAATTCATATGTTCAATGACCTCTTTTATGGATTTTGCACGTAGGCATGAAAGTTTAAATGTCAAAAAACCAGGAATATAGTTCTCTATTTCAGTAAGACAAATAACATGATTTTCTATGTGCATTTGTTATAAATAATTCATGTCAACGTATATAGACACACAAACGGTTTCTTCTAAACAAGGAAAATGCGAAACTTGTATTCTCATGTAAAGCCATTAATATATCACCCATATCACTGACAATAATGATAGTTATCTATACCTTAAGAAAAACGAGGACGCATACTAATTTCTTTTACTCATACGTTAGAATTCTCACCTACACCAGAAATATTTTAGACCATTTCCTGGAAAGAGAAATAAGGAAATGCCAAGATTCAGTTTTCATCTCTGTTAAAACGTCATAACTACCAGAATAAATTCTTTTTTCCTTCCGGCATGCGACACAAAAAAAATTTCGTACCCGTTATGAAAAGTATGACTTCTTTTACCAGGTGTATAAGCTTAAATACGCTGTTTTGTAGTCAGCAAAACGCATGGTGTGTTCATAGAAAGCACAAAGCAAGTTATTCAAAGTACTTTTCCTCTCTAGCTACATATTTTGCCCACCTCTCGGGCAATTTGTGGATACCACGCCAAAAAAAGTATTGCTCTTTCGAGGCAAACCACTCTTCAAGCCATCTTCGGACGTCTGCATACGAATCGAAGTGCTGCTCAGCGAGGGCGTGGCCCATTGACACAAACAGATGGTAGTATGTGGTAGTATGTAGGGGCAGGTCTGGTGAATAAGCGGGATGGGGTAGCACCTCCCACTTAAGTGTCTCCAAGTAGTTTTCTACTAATTTTGACGTGTGAGATGGGGCGTTGTCGTGGAGGAATATCAGCTTGTCATGTCTTTGTTGATACTCCGGCCTTTTTTCACACAGAGCACGGTGCATTTTGATCAGTTGTTGGTGGTAGCGGTGGGCATTGACAGTTCGACCCGGTTGCAACAACTCAAAGTAGACGATACCCTGTTGATCCCACCAAACACACAGCATCGTCTTCCGTCCGAATCGATTTGGTCTCGAGGAAGATGTTGATGGTTGGCCGGGATCAATCCACGGTTTCTGGCGTTTCGGATTCGCGAAATATATCCACTTTTCATCGCTCGTCACAATCCGATGCAGGAACGACTTTCTTCTTTGTCTGGCGAGCAACATTTCGCATGTGTGTTGGCGTCTCTCCAGCTGCCGATCGGTCAATTCATGCGGCACCCATTTTCCGATCTTGTGAACCTTTCCCATGGCACGTAGACGCATGAAAATGGCTGCTTGAGTAACGCCCAATTGCTCGGCAAGCATTTGTTGCGATTGGGTATCGTCCTCGTCCAACAGCGCCTGCAATTGATGGTCCTTAAACTTCCTGGGCCGATTTTCACTCAGGTCAAAATTGCCGTCTTTGAACCGACGAAACCAATCTCGTCACGTTGTTTCCGATAAAGCACTGTCACCATAAGCATTCGATGCGCTTCGGCAGCCGATTTCTTCAAATGGAAGCAGAAAAGCAGAGCTTCCCGCATATGTTCTTTTTCTGGCACAAAACTAGCCATGCTTACCAACGGAACACTGTGTTGTTGTCGTCTGCACTTGCTGATTATGTGCACTGGTTCGTGTTGCCATAGGTCCAACTCATCCACACAATAGGTCTGGCGTGCCCATAGTAGCTTCATACGCTCACGAACGCTATCTATGGGCTAACAGCGGATTTAAGCTTATACACCTGGTATTTTAGTCTTAGTTCAATTGCGAAGAAGAGAGCATTAGAATTATTTTATTTCAGGTAACAAAGTTTTTTTTCTTTTTCATTTAGTAATCCTTCATGTATAAAATTTTGAAAGATTATTATTTTTATTTAAATGTTTTCCATAACTTACATTGTGGTATATTAAAATTTCAGTGGTCCCCAATTGAATTCGCAGTAGTCATAGCATTCTTTATACGTTTCAATGTGAGCAGTTAAGAGTTAAATTTTTAGTATATTTTTCTGTGCTGCCGGCAGTTGCGATTCTAATTTTTGTGAAGGTGGGCTCCATATACTTATTTTAAACCCAGGGGTGATGCTATGAAAGTGTTCTGACGTAAAACAATATCAAAAATTCATATTAGATGACCAGTGCCTTAAACTTTCACGAATATTCTAATAACACTGTTAGCAGTTGCTACTCTATTTTTTATGAAGGGGGCCCCATACAAAGTACGTTCATATACTTATTTTAAACCCATTTTTAGTATATTTTCCGTGACATCATAAACACTTTACTGTCAGCAGTTGCGAGTTTAATTTTTATAAAGGGAGATCCATATACTTAAACTCAGGGGTGATGCTAGAAAAGTGTTCTGAAGGGGATACAATATCAGAAATTCATATTAGATTACTAATACCTTAAATTTTCTAGAATATTCTAATAGCTAAAATCTCAGTGTAAATGGTTTACGTTTAATAAGGCTTTTTACCTACTTTATGCATACAATTACAAGTTCAATTTCCTCTGCTTTTTAAATGAGCCCTCCCTTATTTCGTATTAAAATGTTTTCTTTTATACAGTTGGTTCAAAGTAAGTTAACATATCGATTTTAAACCCAGGGGTAATGCTAGAAAAGTGTTTTGAGGAGTACAATATCAAAAATTAATATGTTTCGAAAATTCTCAAAATATCTCCAAAGTTACATGCCAAAATCTTATATGAGCTAACGTGTTTTTCCACAAAAAATATAAAAGACCGGAAATTTTAAATCCACGTATCATAATTAAGCAACACATCGTTTTCAAAAGTTCTCGAAAAATCTAGAATGAGGTAATCTCTAAAGTTACATATCATCATCTACAATGAGCTAACATGTTTTTCCATTAAAAAAAATGTACAGGACCGAATATTTTAAAACCGAGTCTCAGACGTAGCCAAGGCACCGTTTAGAAAATTCTCGAAATATCTAGCAGGAAGTAACCTCAAAATTTACTTTTCATGATTTGCGATGAAGTGGCCTTGTAATATAATACCGTAACACAAAAAATCGGGTCACCAAAGATCACGGGCTTAAAGTAAAAATGGAGGATTCTCGAAATATCTAGAAGGAAGTGACCTCAAAATTTACGTGCAAAGATCTGCTATAAGCTGACCTACTAACACAGTACCGTAAGACAAAAACCGGGTCATGAAAGAGCACGGGCCATAAACCCGGAGGCACTGGCGGCCATATTGTATAATTGTTTGTACTCTTCTACTGACCATCCTGACTAAGGTTTTCCAGTTTTTTTTTCTGTCACACCAGGCAAATGCCGTGATGCATCTTTAACATAGGCCCTGGCCGTCACCTTCCCGAATTCTTTCGCCTCCCCGATCCCAGCCTGAGCCTCAGATGCCTAAAGGCCATAAATATTTTTTTTTAACTTGTAAAATATTAAGTTCTGAATTCTGTTACTAATGACTAGTAAAGAGGCAATGGCAGTTATTATTCGAAAAAACTGCTCCGAAGAGTCAGTCCGGAACTCGTGGAAATGCCCTAGGCCCTATACTGAATGCATATAGGAGTAAACGAACCTTTCAAAGTTTAAAATGATGCAGTACTTTGTTAACACTAAATATGTGCAATATACATGAAGTACTGTTTATAAGTTGGGAGACAGTGTGTGTGTTAATAATGTATATATAGTACTGATGGAGCAGTCTGAGGGCAGGTGGGCATTTGTGTTGAGCAGCGTGCAGGAAAGCCCGTGCACGCATTATCTAAGTGAACTATGAGGCAGTAGGGAAAATGGCACGTGTTAGGAGAGGTGCATCAGTCCATGGTGGTGCTGGTTACTACATCATATATCACAACACATTGTCACTGTGTTGCCACCACCGCCATATTCTCTGATGTGGAGTGCAGAGAGGATGTACTTGGAAGATGGCGTGTAGCGGAATTGCCAGGGACTAGGTAAATCTGAACTGCAACCATTTTCTCGGAACTTATTGTCTGTACTTCGTATATAAATATGTATGCGCGCATGGTTATTTTAAATTTTACTCCTTGCTGTGAATGATGGTCGCATTTTGTGATATCCGTGATCATTTGTTCGTATTTTCAAGAAAGAGTAATCTAGATTTAAAACAAAAAGAGTCTGTTAAATTAGAATGGCAATCCTTGGTACACACGTAATATCTCTTAACGAACAAACAAACGAAGAATGAGATTGAGCAATACCTAAGGATATGGAGGATGCTTATACATTATACGCATGCAGAAAATAAAACAGTTTGATCTGTTGTTGTGTGATTGGTTTTGGAAAGACAAAATGCTTTTATAACATCCTCGTCTAAAATCATTACTTGTCTTTTTTGTACTGCATAATTAAGGAAATTAAAATATAATGATATGTTAAAGTACGGAAAGTAGTCAATATCAGTTCAGTTAATCCATATTTTAAGAGAAATGTATAGATTTTTTCAAATTACAATTGTGCAGTCACGTTCTACTGTGGATTGCATTGTGGTTTTTCATAACAAATAAACCCTCGCGACTGCTGCACGGAAATCGATTGTCATTTGTCACCGCATTATGTGATATATCCTTGTGGACAGTTGTGTCGGTTTCTGAGAAGCGTGGTAATTCTCTCTGACAATTTGATCGTTTGATTTTTCCGGATGGTTGCATACTTTTTAAAGCGTTTCAAATCTTCGTACATTTATGTCTTGCATGAATGCACACGTGATATACTGTTTTTTTTTCTGTGGCAGGTATGAGAACAGTTTTTATTAGCATTGATGCTATGGTTATTTAGTGCAGCAAATGATTGAGCCTTTTATTTAATGCTTTGATCATTATTTTATGTTCTCATTTAAAATATATATATATATATATATATAAAATCGAGATTTATTTGCACCGTGACTTGCATTCAAACCTGGGTGGCCACCTGTCTAGAAAACCGGGAAAACCTGGAAAAGTCAGAGAATTTTGGGAAAATCCTGGAATTTCTGCTTGGATAAAAATATAAATGCTTCCTAGCCATTTAGCCCGTATATTTCTATACAAGCTCCTCTTGGTCTCTGGGGGCGGCAAGACTTAATGATACGCTTCATTCTAAGTTTCTTTTATCTAGCTCTACCGGTTTGGGCTGCGCCTACTTTCAATGTGTACTTTTGTCAGTGAGTGAGTCAGTATCTGTGGAATTTTATAGTATACTATAAAAGCCATACAGTGTTCTCTTACGAATTGAGCTGGAGCGAACGCGAGACCATTTTGTAATAAACACATTAGATTTGTTCGCTTTTAGCTCCGCTTCCTGACACCACTCAATGCTTCTCTCTCCCCCCCCCCTCCCAAGGCCCCGTACATTCGCACGGTGCGAGCTCTGCTCCGAAACTCCGTGAGTGACATTGTTTCTCTAGAATCTGAAAATATTACTTGATGTAAGAGTTATCGTTTGAAATTTTTAAGTTGACTCCAGGGGCACTACACTGTAAAAATAGGAGACACAACGTTCATCCAAAGAATGGAGGCAGCTAGCTGGCTCCACTTTTTGGATTAACCTAAATTCAGCCAGTTTTCGGTTGAACGTTTTACTCTGTAAAATTTTGAAATGCGCATGTATGTCTTTTCCAACGTATGTCATTGAAGCAGAACATTTTTTGAAAGTAGAAAAGAAGAAAATGTAATGATCCTTTAAAATTAAAAGAAAAGAAAAAAGTTCATGTGGGCTAATTTCGATCCAGGGTCCACTAGCACACTGGTTAGACGCTCTCGCCACTTAGCCAGGAAGGCAGTTGGTGTTTATGGCTTTCCGAGTGATATTTATAGCTAGAATTTTACTGCGCAGGATGTTAATGATTAACATGTAGATTTTACTACGAGGAATGTCTGGAGAAAAAAGGAGAGATTCGTTTGCCACTGTGTACAGATTTATACCCAACTTAATTCCTCTTTTTGCCAATGCAGTCATGTCGTTCTCGATCCACCAGTCAACTGTTTACTGTTCACAGTGTAAAAGCAACATAAACACTCAAAATGGTGGGGCGTTCAGTGACAAGCAAGTAACTTTGCTCCTGTTATTGGATTATAAAATATCCAACCAAGGCTTAAACTTCATCCACAAAAGTACGTAACCTCAAGACGTCCAGTTTAGTTTACACTTCGATCAGAAAATGACAGAATTTTAAGCGTGAAATAAGTTGAACGTTCATCGACGAAACACTTTGGCCAGTTTCAACCAATTTTCAGTTAACGTTTATTGGGGGTTTGTTTGGGGTTTTCCTTTCTCCCTAGCAAGAACTCCAGCTATGCTAATAACCAGCAACTCCCAATACTTGCTTCAAGCCCTCGAATACTTTCTATCTTAACTCGGAGCGGAACTAGGACAGAATTTGATGACACTAAATATTCCTGCCCGGAATTAGTTTAATTTGCAAGTTAATAATACCTAACGGCGTACATCAATCCCTCCTTTCTACCATTAATTCTGATCTGGAATAATATATTTCGACTTACTTTTCATATACCAGGGAAATAGCATATATCAATTCAGATACTCCGGTTTTTTAGAAAGCAGGATAAACATATATTGTAATAAGAAACTTTTAAATTTGTACAGTATTTTCCCCGGAGATTCACTGGTTCGTGAGTTCGACGACACAACGAGTTCTTCCACACCAAATTTATCTTCTTATACGTAAGATTTAATCTGACCAGACGCGCAACTTCCCACGCAATGGCATTAACTTCAGTGCCTGATATTACTGAAAATCCCTCAAAGTGAATAACTGATACTTTAGGCGATCTCAGACTTCATTTACACATTAATGGGCGGATGTCTAACATTTAGCATAAAAAAAAAATAGGGTCTGACTTTGTTAGTCGGTTCCACCAGGCTACGAGTCCCAGTTCCACCAGAAAGGAGTGCTACCAATATCCCGGTGTCTACGAGTACCCCTTGATATTGTGGCATAGCACTGGGAATAAGCTTAGACAATCCGAGATTCCATTAATGTGTTAAACTCATCTGCATAAATTCCTAAAGGTAGGCAACATTCTTGCAATACATAAGTTTAATTATCAACGCTGATTTTCGTAGTGGACGATAAACTTTCCCAAATATTATATCTTCCCAGGGGATGAATTTGTCAGTAAATATCTACAATGTACAACAAAACGATTGTTACTATAAAGACTTGAAATTTATCTTATGGAGTGGCCCCGCCAAAATTCAAGAGAAACAAGACAAGCAACTTACAGCTTTTCCTTCTTCTCTTAAAAAAATTGATGGGTTGATATCGGACGATCGCTTCCGCTTTTCTTCACGAAGTACAAGCTCATCACAGCATATTCTAATTTCTTGCTGTGGAAATCATCGCCGAATTTTATAAGATCGGACTCCATCTAAGTTACTTCAGAAATTCATTCAGACAAATTCTAAGTCCCTACTCGCAGCTAAGTGACTGCTTGGCCTGGCTTTTCTAGTAGGCTCTACATCTCAACCTCTCCGTTTTACTTCCACCCGGTGTCGCGGATAACTGAAAACTGATCTCAGTCAGCCAACCGACTCCTAATTTAAACGTACAGGGTTCAAACCCCCAAACCTCGTTGTGTCGTCATACTCCGAAGTCGCTTCCGCTTTCTTCGCCATCAGGCTCCAATCTTCTTTAGTCTGCTTCTACTTCTGCGGGGAAAAAAGAAAAAGACACAGAGACAGGCATGGAAAATTCCTAGCTGTATCCGTTGCAGAGGGTCAATGTCCTATGGTGACCTGTCCAACACAACTTCAACGCCGCTCAGCTCCCTTCGGAGTTTCGAAAATACACTAGCTAGTTCAAAATTCATATGTTAAGCATTACAACTATAAAAATTACATAATTAATAAATCTTAAAATCCTTAATTCTAAAAGAGAGAAAAAGTAAAGAAAGAGAAAACTGCCGGCAGAACAGAATGAAAGCATAGAAGAAATAGGCATTATACAACATCTAAATATTCACTCAATTAATTAATTTCAATATTAGATTAAATTATAAAAAAATATACAAATTAATTTACATTCTGTATGCAAATGACTCTCTATACATATACGAGACTGACTCACAATACGTTAAGGCATTACAAAGAAAACGTTAAACTTTAAAATTGAGTTAAGGTTACCAGTCTTTCCACTAAAGGGCTTACACTATATCCACATTTAAGAGTAAATACAACACAAAGCTAATTTTCGACTTTTGTTTCTCCATAAAGTGGAGTAACTTTCAACCATTTCGTGTTTCCACTTTTTACAGTGCATGACGAGGCCCATTTTTTAAAACAAAATTGAAACCTACGTTTGAAAGAAGTACGTAATAAACTTTTATTCTCGTCCATTTTTAACTCAGAAGAATATTTACCGTACTTTTAACCCCCAAGGGTACGGTACTATGGCGGGAGCCTTGGGAGACACCACTTTTTTTTTAGTATTGAAAACTACGTTTCATACTATAAAAGTTTTTTTTACCTCAAATTTCGCTCATTTTTCGTATGGCTCTCGCTCAGAAAAAAAGTTTATACGCTACGTCTTACCGTACATTTTGTTTGTTTCGACACATCCCATCAGGTAAAACGGAGCATGTAAACAGAAAGACAGAACAAAAAATTGGATGAAAATACGAAACGTGCAAACAAAGCGCTAAACGTACCTTTTTTTCGTTCATTTTGCACAGAGAGATACAACGTCTGCGCGTGATTCACCTATCCCAGCCCGCCAAGCGGCCCGTGGTTTTCCGGTGACTTTAGGCCACATGTTAAGTTTTAATTTTAAAATATTTTAATTCACATATTTAAACACCAGGGCATGTCGGACGTATTAAAAGAACCAGGTTTTTGTTAATATATGTAAAATTCGTAAAAAAAAATATATTTTCAATAATAAACCGTGAGGCGCTAAGTCATGGGGAAGCCACGGGCCGACTGGCGGTCAGGGGCAAGTGAGTCCAGCGTGAACTCGGCTGACAAGCACTTTGTTGCGTTGACAAACGATATTACCTGTACTAGAGCTTTAATGGGATGGGCTTTTGAAGCTGGAACTGCAGACCTTCATTGGTGGACGTCACCGTGCGTTAGCCCAACGTCACTCGTGACGTCATCTGCTTTAGTCATACCATAGACCTCATAATAGATAGAAAGCACGCTTCCCCATTTATGGCTGCTCTAAAACTAATAATTTTTTTGTCCGGAGCACGCGATTTTGAATCCATCCGCTAGGTAGCTCTGCCATAGACGTCATATTCTACTATCAGGTATATGGCAGAGCTACCTAGCGGATGGATCCGAAATCGCGTCCTCTGGACAAAAAAACATTAGATTTAGCGCAGCCTGAAATGGGGAAGCGTGCTAAGTCTATCTATTATGAAGTTTATGGTCATACATAGTAGACTTCTTCTTGTGCCACCGGTGCTCCACCTCACCGGTACCCCGTCCACTTCCGACTTCAACGTGCGTAATGCTTTTCATATGGAAACGCCTGATCTACTTCTTCATATCTGTGATTTGCATGACCGATAAGACGTAGCGTGTAAACCTGTCTTAATGTTTGTGGATGAAGCAGCCATGCTGAGATAGCAGCCTCATTTCAATTGGTCTGAACGCCAAAGGAAGTGACTGTCACGTGATTAAAAGAAGAGCGAGGGTTGTGTTCTAACGTATTCTTTGTTATGAGTAGTAGTGGAAAATTTTGGCACGAAAATTTGGAAAATGTTCCATTGTGCTTTCAAAGCTGCATGTAAGCAACGGGCTGGAAATTAGAAAAATATCTGAGGGCTTCTCATAATTTATTCGAAGACGTTCCAGCTCGTCGAGTAGATTACGTAAGATTCACAGGGTGTTCTATATTTCCGAAATTTTGCAGCATTGGATGGACGGATAATGCAGAGGTTGCTTCTCGAGCCGTAGAAATATTGCCCAAAATAAAGAAATACGTGCAGTGGGCTGTTGACGAGAGGAAAGTACACAATGGAAGTCTTGATACTGTAAGAAATTTCATAAATGACAATCTTTTCGGTGCAAAACTATTTTTTTTTTTTTTACAACATTAGCAAAGACTGTTGAACCCTTCCTACGCGAATTTCACGGAGAGGCTCCCTTAGCTCCTTTTCTTTACAACTTCCTGCATGCCGTTGTGTTTTCTGTTGCTGGTCGTTTTGTGAAAGGTAGTGCTTTGGAAGGCAAGCCATTAGTGAAGATTGATTTCCAGAACAATGAAAACTTAAGCTAAATTTGTGAACATTGGCTACACATCAAAGGATGCTTTACGAAAAGCCAATTCTGTGTCAGAAAGAGAGATTCTTCAATTTCGAAACTTGTATTATGAGTCCTTCATACAGTATTATGAATACTTGTATTATCGTTTACATTCAAACTTCTGCTATTTCGTTTGGCGAACATAAAGTTAATTTTGACAAAAATATCCTTAATGTTGTTTATCATTAGATAAATATATCTCTCTTGATTTCATTCATACAGTTAATTTTTGAAAATATTTCTACTTCTCTACAGTACTTCATTGTAATATAAAATAAGTTAAAAATAAAACAAGAGCAACAACGAGGTGAAAGTGAGTTCCCTGTATTCCTTCCGTTAACCAGCCCTGACCCTAAAAATTCACCACTGCGTTACGATAAAAGTTCCATCTTACTACAACCACTTGCGAGGCGGAGGTAAACCTTAACGAATTATGTATCTTCTTACACTTCTTAATTACTCTTAATATTTTTGTTGTCAACTACACAGCTTTGGAACTTGTTTATCTGGTTCCTGAAGGGTTGCTAGTTAGGGTAACTGACGTAAAAGCCTGCGATTTGGTCTTGCTTTTAGTGTCAATAGTGACATCTACAGTTTCTTTGTACTCGAACTTTACCCTCAAATTCAAAATTATTTTTGTTTCTTCACATTCCCTAGGATCTGTTACCCGAAATTAGTTTAGGTTGGTTCAGCCTATATTACATTAGGATACGTAACGTTAGGTTAGCTTGATCAAGCTCACTCTAACTGGAACTGGAATTGTTCCAAAAACTAGAAAAACCATGTTCATCACTTCCCTGAATTCTGTTTTATTATTATTATACTGTGCAACAGTAGCTGATACAACTTTTATGGCCTCTTATCTCTTTTATGCTTTTTTATTGCTTGAAGTTATGGATTTTATACTGATTGTACCTAATTACTCAGAACAGATTTAATACATTTATCGTAAATAATGTTTAAATATTTCTATGTTTTATGAATACGTATGCTATAAACTGTAACGACTTTAACAATGTTAATGAAGACAATTATGTAACATTTTTGACACATGTTGTATTGATCTACATGCTGTTCATAACACGAAAATAAAAACATCAATTCCTTATTATTATTATTATTTAATGTGGTTAGCATTAAATTCTACGTGCTTCACATTTAACAAGTATACCGGTAGAAACAAATATTGAAGAAAGACAAAAGTTATTTTCCACATTTGTTTCAAATATATTCGTTTAACTTAAGATGTTTTTTGTTTATATTGAAGTGGATGTTAAAATAAGCAGTTATTCAAGTATGTTGTTTTTTATTTTAAAATTCGAATGTCGGAATTACTTCCCTGATGAAATACGAATGTCACACAGGTTAAATTAAGAATAAGAAGTCACACTTCATATATTTCTCCGTTGTGTAGTGGATGTATCAAGAATTCATTTCCATCCTTAAAACTATTAATGTTAGTATATCGTGTTGTATTCACGTTTGAAATGATGAATATATGAAATTCGTAAGGAACATGGCAGCTTTGATATTGATCTACTTAACTGTTTATTTTCAGAGGGAATCAATTTAAAATCTTTGGTAGTAGTAGAACACGAAGTGTTAAAATGTCCTTTAATTATTTTTATTTTCCGTTTACCTGGATGGATTGGAAAGGCAGGTATTGCTGTTTAACCTCGTAGCCGAACTATTCTATTGAATGAATCCTTACAGGATCTAAGACCGAGATAACAAAATTAATGTTCGCTAATCTGGACCACCTCTGGCTTGTATACTAGATGTATTTGGAAACTAATATTGCAGAGGACGGTACAAGTTCACTAATTTTGATAAGAATTTTGAAAAAGAAATAATGAGTTAGGAACAATCCATATGCATATTTTAATTGTGCGCGCACAGAATCTGATGGACAGTTAATGCAACTCATTTTTCGTTTTTTTAAACGTTTGAGTTTTCATTTGAAATCCTGTGTTTTTCGTGCTACGATTTTCCTCCTTGCAATTCTGATGGTTCTTCTGTATTTGGAGAATTTATTTTATGGATTCATATATTTGCAATGAAACTACATAGTTTTTCCTTAACTGTGTCTGGGTTTGTGATAACGGGCGATGGCTAACTTTCTGTGCAAAAGTTTGCAGTTAACAAGAGAAGTTCGTCGAACAAAAATAAAATAGTTTTAAAAAAGTAATGGTAGATTTGTTTCCGCTGTGGAACAGGGATTGGTACGTGCCTGCTGGTTTCTCATCTGATCTTGGCTGCCCACGTTAGGCCGGAGTAGCTCATCAAGAGCAGCCAACTTTCCTCATCTTACAGAATCCTCTTAAAGTTCTAATATCAAGGAGTGCTTGTTTCGCTTGTGGAAGTTAAATGAAATAGTTTTTAATTGAAGTTTTTTTTTTCATCGTTATAAATCGCCAGTAATGAACTCCCCAGGCTCGAGCCTAAAAGGAGATTAGTGTTGGTTTTGCAAATTAATAAGGCCTCTGAGATAGGTTGAAAATACACAACTTCTGAGAATGACATGTAGTTTATTGTGGGATAGAGTTACAGAACATGAATCAATTAGTTTGCGTGTTTTGTTAGGGATTTTCTCAGTGACAGTGGTGCATAAGTTTTAAGAAAGGCTTCTCCTTACAGCATAAATATAATAGCCCATTACTTGCGTTGTAAATGCTGAGCTTGGTATCATTATTTTATTTTTCATATTCTTAGTTTTTCTCATACTTTTGTATATCTATAGACCTAACTAGTGATCATAACTGAATTTGTGTGAATTACGTTCTCTCGAATTTATTTCAAAACCATTTATTAAGAGGAGAGGGAATGTGCTGTAGAGATGACGCACAGAAATAATTTGTAAAACGCAGGTTGCTCAACTGTTTTTTGAAGACTATTATTTTTGATTGTTCCTAATCTAAGCTTCGGCGCAATAGAAGAATACCATGGGTTTCTAGAAATTCACGCAGAAAAGGCACTATCCTCGCGCATTTAACGTTAGATATTAAGCTATCACATTATTCAAATGTTTTTGCGGTAACAATATGTGGAATGTGATGAACCTTCGTACCACGTATTAAATCAATTCAAGTAAGCAGATTTGCTTGTTCGTAATTGAAAAGATTAACCAGTCTTTACGACAAAGGTAACTCAAAAGAAAGTGGCTATCAAGAGGAGAATAGTACAGTTAGCTCAAGAGTACACATTTAAAAAGTAACAGAAAATACAGCTTGGGTGATTATCAAGCAAAGCGGAAAGCTACTGTATTTATCTTTCAACTGCATTCTACAATATTAAATAACTAATATTGTCCGCTATTTTGTTTAAGAAAAAAAAAGAGCACAAATAATAATAATAATAATGTATTGATACATTTTGTGCCCAGGCCTCTGTGGTTTAATTGGATTCAATACTTTGCAGGGTATCCGTTGCATTTTAAGATGGTGCGAATAAGATGAGACATAGACTCCACTAACTTTGAAGTGAACGATGACTGAATACTATCCCATTTTTCGGGTTTGCCTTGTTGGAAATCTGTCCTGTATTTCATTTGAGATACGTCCACAAATGTTCAATGGGGTCGATATCTGGAGACTAGGGTGACCTGTTTCCATGTACTTTGGTGTGGGGTACTTTGGTGTGTGGTAAAGAATCCATGAACGTGTGTAATGAGCTCTATGTTTTCGATCGTTATCCTGCATAAGTATAAAGTTGTCTTTAGTCTCCATTTTTTTTCTGCTGACGTATGTTTATATATGCCTTCATCAATAAAATGCAGACTCCCCACCTCCAGAAAAACTCATACAACTCCAAACTAACAAAGAACCACCAACGCCATTCACTCACACTGGTTGGAAGTTTTGCCTTTCCAGGTCCGTATTTTTTTCTTCCACACCCTTTTCTCTCTCATCTTAACAGAAAATTGTCTGCTTTCATTTCATCCGTAAACATAACTCGATTCTAAAATTCTGGGCTCTTTGGCAAACTGCATTCTTTTCTTTCTATTCGCTCAACTTACAAAATATTTTCTGCGAGCTGTTCTCCAATGTAACTCTTAGATAATTTCACACGGTGCTAGCATACGTATCAATATTCAACTCTTGTCTGAGCTCAGTTGGTGTACTAATTTTAGGATCACACTTTACTTTTCTTATCAATTCTCTCTCAGCATATTTATCTAATTTCCTGGGACGCCCACGTCTGTGCATTCAGTGATTTTCTTCCACCCACTCTATCCGTTATGTGTTGAATTGTTGCTTTTGGTTTTCAAAATATTTTTGATATCTCACTTAATGATTTACATTGATTATGTAAGCGAATCATTCATTACCTTTCTCTGTGCTTCGTGGTCTCTTTCCTTTTCGTCCCATTATACCACTATTGTACACTACGGTTTAACCTACAGCACAGCACATTCTGTACACTCCAACACACGGCAATCCAGACTTAATAATTGAAGTGGATGAGCAACTCCCACCCTTGCCGTTCCGGCCAAAGCTGCCTGAATACAATAGTATCAATACTTTTTGCTCATTTACTTCTAGTACTTATTTTCTAGCAGTCTTGCATATAATAATTTGTCTTTCATCTTCTGAAGAATATCGTCCGATAGGTGGGACAGTGAATTAGTTTCTTGATTTTCATAACAAAGTTCCGTACAAAAATGGTTATGTAGCTTTTTTAATAATTTGTTTAGGCGTCTCAATACTTTTTGTGCTCATTAACTGTATGTAAGTACGCGTTTGTAAAAAAATTCCGGGCAAGGAATTTCAAGAGATCAACCTAGAAGAATGTGCAGCAGTACTAAACGAGACATCTCTATTCGTGTGTTAGATACCACTATTATGCTCATTTTCCGATCGTCACTTGTTTGGATGTTCACTTGAAAAAAGCTTGTTCTTTAGGTATTCACACAAG
Source organism: Lepisma saccharinum (assembly GCA_022664845.1). Lineage (NCBI taxonomy): Eukaryota > Metazoa > Arthropoda > Insecta > Zygentoma > Lepismatidae > Lepisma > Lepisma saccharinum. Next base: position 142,326 of record JAGDQP010000315.1, read on the forward strand.
AAACTGCTGCGGTTGAGAATTGAGATCAGGTGATCGAGTGGATAGTCATTTTTTAATGATATACTAGTGGCGCAACCACAAATTTTCGTTTTTTTTTGGGGGGGGGGCAAGTATCGGTGTCATTGATGGATATATATATATATACACGCAGATCCAGGATTTGGCTAAAGGGTATATGTGCCATTTTATCTGGTGTGAACTTCGAAGAAGTCTCATTTTATCCAGTGTAAATTTGGTAATCAAAGGTGGCGACAACCCTTTAACCCCCTTAGATTTGCACTTGTAAATATATATTTTTATATATGTAGGGTCTATATATGAATAAATTTGTAAGCACGAAATGAACTTTACCCAATTAAGCATTAACGTTAGATGTGAATAAGTTATTGTGAATGGAAATATTTACTCTAACGAATATATATGAGTTTATCATCGTTAGATTTGAATAGTTACCGAATTTCAACATATAACCAAAATATAGCATTTTCTTCTTAACTTCAAAAAAAATAAAAATTTGTCGTGGTTTCGAAGGGTACTGGACCTGTCTACAACTTTCAGCCATGTTTAAGCATTGTATTTAACCTGTTCCAAAATATACTAGATCTAATTATGTATTGACCACTAGCGATGATTATGGGGTGGGGGTGGAGGGCAGTTCCCTCCCAGTTCTTACCGTAGCACTATATACTGTACTCTTAATACTAAATCTATAATGGTAAAATTTTGCCCCCCTAGCCATCTCCTAAATTCTACACTGTAAAAATTTTCGTAGGAAAATTTACAACATTCGGTAGCAATCTGTTTGCCACCGATTTTTTACAGTGCAGCACCCACTCGATGCCACTGGACATATTACAAGCATATGAATTGATCTATTTCTTATCCATAGACCTAGTCTTCTGGAAAATTTCTCAGTCACATACTCGATTGGAATCTTCGTCCTTTTTTCGATTACCTTATGTTCTAACACTTTGAATAGAGTTTGTTGCTGCTTCATTATTCGTCAAAATGTTCTCATATACAGCACACACACACAAACAAATTCAAACAATATATGATTTCTGGGAAAATAAACGAGAACACACATGTTAAGCACGCACGTCCCGAAGGAATCCAGGCTAAACATTGGGGGGGGGGGGGTATGGGAGGAATGGGGCGCACAAGGTTGAAAATACCAAGATATTGTATTTAGTTATTTATTTAATATTTATTTATTTTATTTACTTTAAAACTCTGGGATGAGTTTTATTTTAGTTCTGAAATGCAAAAAAATCTACATTCTGTTGGAGGGGGAGTGACCCCCCCCCCCCCCCACCCCCCCTCTGTGCTTTTGTTCTATCTTGCTTAACTAACTTCTACACGGAACAGTTCCATCTTGTTATGTAAATCTGAAGTTCTGTAACTAGCATTTGGCGAAGATTTTTTAAAATATTTTTTCGCATTTACCTAAAAAGAAAGTGCTCTCTTTCTACACTCTGTTTTCATTATGAATTGCTTTTGCTTAATAATACTGTACCGGCGAACCAAAAGAAATTGCTATTGCGGTGAGCGAGGAAAGAAATAAATAGTCGTCAAAGATTCTTGAAATTGTTTTTAAGAAAAGGAGAAATTTGAAGCTGCTTCTGTTATAAAGGAATATATTTTAGCATAGAAATAACGATGTATCAGAATAAGAATAGAAAGTAGTATTTTTAGGAGGGGATACAAGGCAGTGGCGGCGAGTGATCAAATTAGAGGGTATAGACATCAATGAACTACTAACACACCCCAAGAATTTCATTTTTCCAAAGAAAAACATATGGAGGGAAATTGTTCCCTTTCCCCTTTAAACACCGCTCATGATACCAGAGATGGCGTGAGTCAAAGAATAAGTGACACACTACCCGCTGTGAGCCACTACCTGCTAGGGCTTTCTTAACTCATGAGCTATCTGAATTCAATCTTCAAGCATCATTGACTGTGACCCACGACCCACCATAACTAATTCGGCCCTCAACGCCTCTTTTGGCCCATGACAAATGACCTGAGGGCTCAGATATTCCATTTTCTTCTCCATGGATTATAATTGGAAAACAAAAGTATCGACATCTCCATGAAAAATTAGCTGCATTGAAATGTTGTGTAACACAAGAGCACTTGTGTGAACAGGAACGCCGCTAACTTCCCACAGTTGGGATGGGGGCACAGGAGGGGCATAAGATTGGGTTGGGGGAGGGCAATTCAAACATAATACAAACTATGTAATAATAATACAAAATATTACAGGTCATATACAATTTCTGAGGGACACAAGACGGCGACCGAGGGAAAATTTAGGGGGCACGTACCCCCTGGCGCCGTCCCTGGCAACAGCCTATACAGTTTTACAATTTCAAAAATCCAGTTGGGGCAAGGCAATGATTGTCCCCCTCCCTGTATTCCATTGCGGGCGTCCATGGATAGTATCCACCGGACTGGATACACATTTGATTGGTAGATATACAAATTGAGCTAGTACTTACTTGTTTCCATCGTTTCGGTCTGCAAATCTGATCGTTCTTCATCATTCTTTCTTTTAAATTTTAATAGCTCAAGCAATGTTTGCTGACGCTTCATCACCGTCTAAACTAAACTCACTCAAATCAAAATAACAAATGTTGAGAACTTGAATGAGGACTGAACATATTCCCATCCAGTTAACTACTACCCACTGTTCCAGGCAGATTGGCAGAAGTTTATGCGTTACAATCAAAATAAATTTACTCTAGTGGATTAAATGTGAACGATTGAGCTATTTCCTTTTTTCGTCTCTGTATTGGTGAGAATAATAAAACATTTTAAAAATATATGTATATATTTTTTTGAACAGTAGACTATTTTTTTCCTTTGGCTTCTTTGTGCTTAACAATGCTATGTGGAATCAAAGAAACCTTACTCTTGACTTATTAAAAAAAAATGAGACGAAATTGAAAACATTGGTTGAAAAAAAAAGAATTCAAACGCTCTCAACTACATATAATAAAACAATTGTTTAAAATGAATGAAAACATGTATAACGAAAATTCAAAGCTGTTTTAGCGTTAAATGTTGAGGCTCAGAAGTAACATGTAGCCTATGTTTTCCCCGCTCTTGCCCCCCGCAGAATTGATGTCTGACCAGAGTTGGGTGGCAATGCCCCCTGTGGTTGTGCCACTGTGATATACTATCTGCTTTGCCAACATGTTATCTTCACTTTGCAGGACAGAGATAATGTTGAAAAAACTGATGTGAGTTGGATCCCAGTCCTGCTTGAAAGCTATTATCAACTGATATAGTTCCTCAGAAATTCATGAGGTGCTAATCCAGTAACTATTAACTCGTTTCCAAGTGCTTGGCCACCCGATCTCCTGATCTCAACCGCAGCGATTTCTGGTTATGGGGATATTCAAATAACTAGGTTTATTAAGTGAACATCCAGTCAGATTCCGATTTGAACAGGAACATCTCAAGAGAGAGATCAGCACTGAAATTGAAATTCTTCGTGAAGTGCTGCAGCACAACTGTTTTATGCTTGAATTTGTAACTTCAGTTTTATGTAAGATCTTTTGGCAACTTCGGCTCAGGCCAAATGGATGATGATGAGAGAGTTACTCGAATGAAGAAAGTGGGTGGAAAAGGCCTATGAAACTCACGCACACGGAGTTTGTCCATCACAAAGCCCACGTGGCATAAGCAGGGATTGAAAGAAGACGCCATGAAAGAGAGAGAACTGAACCACAGAATCACCGTGTAGTCTCCGTAAAGTGTCGGTCGCGACAACATTTAAGGACAAAACATGCCAACTTTGAAGCGCTGTAACTCCGGATACACGTGGCCTAGAAACCTGTAACTTGGAATTTATACTAAGAACACTACCAACAATCAATGTGCCAAATTTCATCAAAATTAGAAAACTTTGAGTGACATTTCACCTTTCTGATTTGACATGGAGTGACCCATCAGTATACAAAATAAAATCATATTTAATTATACATATATTTCTTTCATAAGTTTTTGAATAGTAGATCTTCCACAATTGTTGAAACTTTTAGCAGTAAATCTCTACCCTTACCTCATGTCATA
>JAGDQP010000315.1:150469-176254 GCA_022664845.1 Lepisma saccharinum
AATATGAAATTTATTGTAGAGAAGTGGTTTTTGAGTAGTTAACGTTTTGTTAATCCATTGCATAAAATTATTCATTCTCACTCTTGAAAGATAGGAACAACAGTTGAGATAATCTACGGAAAGGGGCTTAACACCAGTTAGGTCGTTCAAGAATTTTCATCATTATTTCGTAAATTTCCTTTTACTTAGTTATACATAAAGAACCTCACTTGAAATATCTACCGTAGTAACATCTACATTGCAGCACAATCTAGAAAACTACCCTTGGATGTTAATGTGTTCAAGATGAAAGGTGAAATTTTGAATGCTTTTTGTTGAAACAATGATTTCTGTGTTAAGTAGTTTCTTCTGGGTTACTCTTCAGTTGTATTTTTGTTACTTTTATAAAAAAAAAAAAATATCTCCGTTGATTGAAAAATTATGGTTGTGCATTTCACCCATAAAAATGATTGTGCTTTTCATCCAATTTCTGAATCGCAAAGAAATCTAAAAATCAATTTTTACTTCGTTTTTTTCATAAGCCAAAATGAAAGTCCTTCGATTTACGGTAGTACGTCAGTATTGAACTGATACCCCAGAAATTGTTGGGTGTATTTTAAACAAAATCATGAAATAATGATCATACCTGAATTACCTTTATATTTAACCAATCAGCCTTGCCTTTGTATTTGCAATAAAAATTACGATTGCACGCCCACGTAATCTAACGCCCACTATCAACTTTTATCTGGGTGATTTTTAATTGCGAAAATGAAACACACACTTCTACATGACAGCGCGTACACTGGCAATTTTAAAATCACCGTGATAAAAGAAAGGGAAACATGCTCCATTTCGGAGGTGATTAAACTATCACTTTCAGAAATAGAATAGATGTGTTTAAATCTCTCCGCGCGCACTGGCAACGGAATTGCACAATTCGGTGGCTGCGGCTTGTACCCGTAGGAAGAAATTATTACAAATAATTACAGAGTAAGAAGTAATTTATTCATTAGTAGTGTGTTTTTCAACAAAAGTATGTAATCGTTCGTTGTTGAATTATTTATATTCGAAGTAAAAAAGAACAGAAAGCAAATAGACAAAATGCAGAAACGCGGAAGTGATATTTTGAAATAAGAAATTTGTATTTTGTGTTCAGACATATAAGTATGGAAGTAGTTTATGGAGTTCAAAACTCGTTATTGTTTGCAACGGCTTCATGGTTGTGTTTCATCATTGTAAAATTCTCTCAGAATTATTTCGTTAAGTAAGTATTTGTCTTAAATCAGCAATATTATAGTACAAGAGTCTTCTAATGGCGAACTCTGGTCCAGATCCGTACCCCGAAGCATTTTTTTCCCGGACCTCCACGGTTTAATACAAATTGGAATTTATCTTTGGCTCACCCCGGGTTTGCTACGATATTAAGAGTAATATGTGAATATATTGTATTATGTGTATATTCATACTCGTCATCAGTTGCGATACACGAAAAGCAGGGAAGTGTAATGTGAATTCATGCTAATTTACACCGTGTTTGCTCTTTTAGTTTTATTGCAATTGTTCCCAAAACATATACGGAGCAACCAATAAATGTACTGTCTTACTGTTCTCTTTCAATTTATTTATGACCTTTAAGCATCAGCTTAAGCCGGAATAAGGTAGGGGTAGGAGTCGACCAGAGCCTTAATTGAAGATAAAATTAATTGTGTGGCTTACACCCGTCCCGGCGTAAGTTGAAGGTACCATCCCGGAATTTGCATGGTGTGACTGAGGAAAAGCCTCATTCGGGATGGTCAGCGACTCCCGAATGTGACGCGAACGTTCTACCAACTGAACTACGGCCACTCAGTCTTACTGACCTGTCTTACTTATAGTCGACTAAGGCATTCTTATTGTAATATTACCATCAATCTGGGCTCTAGGAGAAAATAATTAAAGACCTAGTCTTGACTGTCCTAGTATTTTAATGCTATAACCAATCTCTCTTGGTGGTGGTATGCAGCCAGTCGAAAAGTAGTATTTTTGTTTTGGGACGGTATGCTATGACCAAGAGCGAATAACAAGGTAGAAAATCTTTATATCCTGAAATGATAGAAGAATTTCTTTTTATCTTCTCTCAAAGATGCAAAAACCCAGACCTCGTGATCCAGGCGACAACGGTGCGAACTTCGGATCGGTAATAGGTAGGCAGGCGGGTTCGAACAGTATGGCTGACCATCTTGACAGGTTTTCCATGGTTTCCCTTACTTTCACCAAGAAAATGCAGGGAATGCTACGTTAAGCCAGATCCTGACCGATACCTTCTTGATCCTCTTAATTATCCTATCCCGACCTGAGAGAAAGATGCCAAAAGGCCATAATTTGAATTTTATTTATGGCCTTTAGGCATCTAAGACCCAGGCCGGGATACGGGAGGGGAAAGGATTCGGGGATGTGTCAGCCAGGTTGTGGTGGTGGTGGAAATGGAATGTCAATACTCGGTTATAATTTTTCTAGGTATGCATACTTCTCAACGTTACTTTACAGTAATGTGAGACAGTTACTGAGTGAATTAGAAACACCACCCCTTTCATACTCATAAGATATATGAAATAGCGTGTTTCGAACAAAAATGATTATAGGCAAGCCTTGTGTGAGAAATTATTTGAGCCGTACTTGAGGCGGATGATTTCTTTGTGGTTTCATACGTTAAATACTCTGTGGAACACTAATGTTAATATGTTGAAGCTTCGTATTATTAATTTTGTAAGTGGTGATACGTAAAATATTTGCTTCTGTGTGTGTTCTTTCTAAGCCATCTTAGTTCTATAATCTCAGCTTTTCCAATCGACCTGCCAGTCCACGTCTTCTGACGTTTCAAATTGGTGTAACTAAATTACACGGTCGTGGGTTTTGAAGCTCTTTGCCTGATGGGAAGAGTCCGGCCGACAAACCTCTTTCCTCCCGTCGTCACTAATTTGAGATACTTTGCTCATGGGTGTTAGAAAGAAAGAAAATGAAATTGAAGCAAAGGAAGAGATTTTGGAGAGGAGAAAAAGGGATGAGACATGTATCCGAAGTGTCAGAAGAAGTCAGATTATACTCTGCGAATGTATTAAGGGAAAAGGTGAAAGGTCAAATTAATCAAGTGAGCTCGAAGTCCCAGACCGCACGATTGATTGTGCAAATCATTCTGTTTTCCAACCGCATTAGCGAGAATTTAGGTTTGCGTAGAAAATAGTCTGAACAAATAACCCTTGATACAGAGGACCAAATTCTCACTGATGTTGTGTGTGTTGCAGATGAAACAGGGGTTCATAATACCGCGTCGTAGGCTATACGTGCGTTGCAGGGGTATGGAGAGATTTTTTCATTTGTTTCCCGTTTATGTGACTTTACAAAATGTGAACATTGGCCCTGTTAAGTACAGTGCAACTTTCACGACTAGTGTAATCAACATTCTTTGTTTTTCTTTTAATAAACACTTGACAAGCCTATTAATTGAATCCTAAACAATGACTGGGAAGAACAACAGAACCGGAGGACATATTATTATTATTAGGCTTCTCGTTTACCAAGAACTTGCACTGAATTTCCTTTTTTGGAGATTAGCATACGTCTCCCCCCCCCCCCCCCCAAGAGTTAATAACTTCCCGAGGTGATTTCTCACATCAAGACACACTCAGTTCCTTTGTAGAAATTCCGCTACGTGCTTTGTTTCAGAGCTACAGGTGCTCAAAGTTAAGGCGACTTCGTTACAAATAGTCATATCGTTACAAATAATGACGTAAGCGATGCCATCTTAGCAAATCACAATCGAAGTAAAAACCCAATACATCCGTTGGAGTAACATTTATAATTGAGGGGGCGCATAGGCACGTTTCACAACGTAAAAATTTCATTGTCAAGGAATAAATATGATTTAATAGAACTTAACATAAAAATTACCTGTAAACTGCATTTTTCAATCATACACATTCTCATATAGATGTATTGGATACTACTTCGATTGTAATTTGCTACGCGGGCACCGCTTAGGTCATTATTTGTCGAGATGTGAGGTCATTCATTTCTGACGATGCCGCCGTAACTTCGAGCACTGGCGGCCCGAAATGTTTCGAAATTTCTTCAAAGGAACTTTTTGTTTTGTTTTGATGTGAATAATCGCCTCTCGGAGTTCGGCTGTGTTATTTATTAACACCCTATTGGCGGATACTTTGGTAGAAATCGCCACCTGTTGCAAGGTATTCTCTTCATGGTACATCTCAACGTCGCCCTTCCTGAATCACGCTTTACGTTTTTAAATAGAAAGAGAATCATAGGATATATCGAAACGAACCAGGTGTTTAGCACAAACATACCAGGTGTATGCATAAGTTTTTGCCGGGTATTTTGGTAAAGAAAACACGTAATTTTCAAGGGAAATTAATTTTGTTTTATTCAAAATATTGGCCATCGGCTTCTACACATTTCGCCCATCTTTCAGGTAATTGATGCATACCATGCCAGAAAAACTGCTTGTCTTTTGCGGCAAACCATTCGGCGAGCCAGTTACCAACGTCTTCGAAATTGCTGAAGTGCTGCTCTGCGACCGCGTGCCCCATTGATGCAAAGAGGTGATAGTCAGATGGCGCCAGGTCTGGGGAGTACGGCGGGTGCGGAAGGATGTCCCATCCAAGCGATTTCAAGGTGTCTTTCACTGGTTTTGCTGTGTGAGACGGCGCATTGTCGTGTAACACAATCACTTTGCCATGTCTTCGGGCCCATTTCGGTCGTCTTTCGATCAATGCGTGATTTAAATTAATCATTTGTTGGCGATAGCGTTGTGCATTAACGGTTTCGCCGGGCTTCAAGAGATCATAATACACAATACCGCTCTGGTCCCACCAGACACAAAGCATGGTCTTCTTGCGGAAGCGATTTGGCCGTGGAGTTGAAGGACCGGCTTCGCCAGGTGAAAGCCACGATTTTTCCGCTTCGGGTTTTCTAAAAAAATTCATTTTTCGTCACCCGTCACAATTCGATACAAAAAGGATTTTCTTTCGTGGCGTTGAAGCAGCATTTCACAAGTGACTTTGCGATTTTCCATTTGAAGTTCATTCAAATCGTGTGGGACCCATTTACCCAGTTTATTGATCTTCCCCATTGCTCGTAAACTTCTGCTGATTGTTTCTTGTGACACAGTTAATGCTTTTGCCAATTGCTGTTGAGTTTGAGTTGGGTCATCCTCCAATAACACCTGCAATTGCTCGTTTTCGCACTTTTGTGGTCTACCAGAGGGCGGGCGCACTGTCTTTCACATTGAAATCACCACTTTTAAATTGTCGAAACCATGTCTCACATGTTCTAATCGATGGAGCGTGTTCACCATATGTTTCTACCAGCACACAATGACTTTCAACAGCCTTTTTCTTTTGATTAAATAAGAAAAGCAATGCTTGCCGCAAATGTTCTTTTTCAGGCACAAACTTCGACATGATTACTGAACAATAAAACAAAGACGCTAGTGTTTGGTGGACTCAGCTTATGTGTGTTTGTAGTATAATGTCAGACAAACAAAATAATATATGTGTCAAATGAATACGCTGTGTACTTTTCGCTGGCGCCATCTCTTAGGTAAACCGGAAACTACTTATGCATACACCTGGTATTAGTGGGTCGTTTTTCAACATTTTTATCCCCCTGTATGCGATAATGTTATGTGAAATTAGTGTGAAGAGCGTTTTCAGTCCGTGTTTAATCTGTTCTCTAGTTCAGATAGATATGTAGTCCCTTTCACCTGACTCTTCGTGACACAGAGAAAAGTATACATTTATTCGGAATTATTTTCGAAGAAACTGAAAATTACTAGTTGAGAAATTTCAGTGTTGCTACAAGGCACCTCAGCAGCAGCAAAAACGCCGAATTAGGAAACACCTCCTCCTTTCGTGGCAAGATTCGGTCAAAACATTGAGAAGATTGTCTTAACACTCAAGGGAAAACATTTGCTACAGTCATGCTTTAGTATTTGATAAACCCATATTGTGGTTGAAAATAACAATAGTCACTCAGTTTCAATGCCATCGTCAGTTGTATTGGTTTGGTTCTGAGTAAATAATTTTCAACCGATATGAAAGCAGCCGAAAAAGTTTCATTTTTTAGAAATCAAAACCCATAAGATTTTCTTAAAATTTCTTATCTGCTGCTTCTAGTCCGGTGGTTGAACCCCCAAATTTTCAAAGGAGCGTACGTTAGCGTCGGCATAAAATAATATTGCATTTTCATGACCTTTGGACTCGCCTAAACAATATTTGCCAGGGTGCCACCATGGCACCGTTGAGCATTTTGCACAATACGCATTAATATGCAAATTAGCTGCCGCCATTATTAATGTCTAATTTTCCTCAAAGACGTTGTCTTAGCAGGAAGTTCTAACCATATACACCCATCTTCTCATGATCAGTATATACTTTGGACACGTTAGAATCCTCCTGAAGTAAATACATGAGTACAGTGTTTTATCTAGACGGGTTAGGGAGAAACTTTCCCTCCAAAGTTGTAGAACTGTCCCAAGTTTTGAAGATAAAGGTGAAGCTATTTATTTTTCTATATCGGTTTAAAATTTTATGTAGCCTACAGTTTGTTTTCCATTTTGTGAGTTTTATCTTAATGTCTTGTTTTCATATTAAACAATAATTTATATTTTTAAAACATTTTTATCTCTACGTTTCCCATTTTCTCTTGTGATGTTTATTAGTAGGCACATAGATGACACTAAGAGTTAAACACTATTGTATTGAAATAATTTCGGCATTTGTAACCTAAATTAATCTAAATATTATATTAAATTTATCTTAGTTATATTTATGATTAATTAATATAAAATTATTGAATAATAATTACATATATTTATATGTGGAGAAATGGAAGAGAAATGCTATTTCCAGCCATGTCAATCAAATAAACCGTTGATCAATGCCCGATCGACACGTATTCGTACAATTATAACGACTAGCATTACGAGACAAGATGGAAAAGCTTCAGACTTAAAAGCACTATTGCAAGCTAATGAGGAACTCGTTCTCAAATGTCACAAGGATTGTTTTTCATCATATATATCAAGGGTCTATATCTATAGAGTACTGAAACGGTCCAAGAAACACACCGAAGAAGCCCATGTTAGTAAACGGCTTCGTCGATCTCACACGCCAACATTTCACTTTGGGGAGCATTGTCTATTTTGTGGGGAAGCATGTGTTGTGGATTCCAAAAATCCAGGCCGTTGGAGGCCATCTTTTCTCTGCCGTACTGCAGAACGTGAAGAAAACCAAACAGTTAAACAGCGTATTCTAGACGTTTGCAATGCTCGAAAAGATGACATAGGCTAGTGTGTTAAGATGCGAGCTATGTCAGCTGTTAGTGATCTACATGCTGCAGACGCCAGATACCATGACGATTGCCGAAAGAGTTCTATGTTCACACGTTCTATTGCTTCAGCATTACGTAACGTGGAGTAAAGTCATGAACCTGATCCATCTGTAAGTGCCACCATTGAAATCATGAAGGCAGATATGTCGAGAATGTGGAACTCATACGAGCTTTTCGAAATATACATTGAAAATGGCCGAACGTCTCTCTCGCGACGGGCACTTCTGTCAAAACTTTATGAAACAATATGGGCAGATCTCCTCGTTTTGTCAGGAAAAGGCGTGGAGCGGAGCATAAGCACTTCTTCACTTGGTGGATTCCGATCCTGATGATGACGATTTAGCTATTGATCGGATAGCTAAAAAGATCACCACAGAATCCAAGCAGATTGGCAGAATCATCAATGAATACAAAACTAGAATAAACATGGAGATTGATCTGCTGTCAACTAACTATACACTGCTTACTCTTTTGAAGATGATGTCAAATAAACTTTACAAATCCCTTGCCGGTGTTTTGATGGGAAACATTGTCACCAGTGCCAGTGCAGTCTCCAATCAGCCTACGCCACTACAAATTGCCCTCAGTATTCTTTTAAGCCGAAAACCACTAATAGAAGATGTCTACTAGTATCGGATTTGCTGCTGATACGATGAATATCGGCGTTTTAAATCATTTGCAGCTAAGGCAGCAGAAATGCATACTGACCTTCGAGGCTTAGTAAATGTAGATAAAGGACTGATTCAGGTAATTGCTGACAACTTTGATTCAAACGTGTCGTCACAGAACGGATTACTTCCGACGCACAGTCTTGCTCTCCTACTTACAGTGAAAGATCAGAAGGAGATGGAAAAAGCAGAGACAGCACTCCAACGTCTTTCACGAGAAGAGTTAAAAATCTTATCAGCGATGACATTAAAGTGCAGCGGTACCAAGGTCCAAGAAAGCCACCCATGCCAGCAGAGCAGGGTAAATGGGACGTGTTACCTCTGCGGGTGCTAGCTCATCAGACAATCCAATCATTAAGATGCAGAGACTTAGATTTCCAATTTATGAAACTGATAGTAATTGAGAACGATACCCCAGAATTTGCTGGATTTAATACAAAACTGTCCCGCCAGCAAGGACAAGCCACCCAGCCAACCACAAGGGCTATCTATACCCCCTTAATAGACATGGATCCTGGAGACCCCGACACCATGTTAACAGCAATGGTTGCGGCCGTACGACTTACCAATCAGTGTGTACAAAATGTGACCATATTCACAAACGACCAGCAACTGTACAAGGTAGCGGTGCTTATTAGCTGGGTTACCCCGAACGCTTTTCAACCTTCATCCCAAGACTTGGAGAAATGCACACATTAATGAGTTTCATAGGTTGTGTTGGATGTCCGATTTCAGACAGTGGTCTTGAAGAAATTTTAAAATCAGCCTTTTGAAGTGTTCCAAAAATATTAGCTGGGAAGATGTTTCCACAGAATTTCAGGGCCCTTCGATTGGTTGTTGAAGAACTTCTTAGACCTATCCTTCTTGCTGTGAATTCGATGGAAGATCTAATGAGTGTTCTTGAAAACAAGGCATCAAGCAGCTCTACATCCAAACTATGGTTTGAAAATCTTGTAAAGCCAGTTTTTATTATGATGATATGTGTGCGAGTTGAACGTGAAGGCGAATCGCCGCTACATCTGTAGGCAGTAAAAGAGATGCTTCCTTATCTCTTTTCTGCTGGATATCACAATTACGCCAGGTACAGTTTGTATTAACTGAAGTCAATGGGAGAACTTCACGGGGATATACTAGAGAAATTCCTGAAAGGAGAACAAGTTATGCGCCACAAGGAAGGGTTGTGGAGCGGCATCTGGTCTGACATGTACACTGAAACGACGTTTATGAGATATGGTAAAGGACCCCGTGATATCATCGGAGTGACGATGAAGCCACTTTGACAAAGTGTGCGTACAGCATTTACGTTTTCAGCCTTATTTTGCAAGATCTCACCGACCTGACCAATTACAGTCGGAGGGATGAAGTCACTACTCACAAAGAAGAGAAACCAGCAAGAATTCGAGCCGATAAAATGACGGAGAAAAAATGAGGAGTAAGCTAGAAACATGAATGTATCCATTTGACACGAAAGACCATCCCCAAACTCTTATGAACATAGTCACTGGCAGAATTGCGTCAGAGAAGGTGAATGCTCACAATGCGTTGACTATTGAAATGCACCAAATTACTAAATAAATATTCAGGTACTTGGCCAGCAGGATTCCACTCAACTATTGCAAAGGAAATTATAACGATGGCTGTTGACAGAAAGTCCATACGCGTTGGAACTACAGATGTATGATACCACGTTGATCTACTCCCGTGTTCTTGGATTGCAAGGAACAAGGGATATCAATTTTCAACATGTTCTAAAACATGAACTTTCCCTGGTACCATCTGCCATGTTTGATGATTACAGGAAAATGAGATTAGCAAAGGCGAAATCAGCCATGATGAAACATAAAAATTGACACATCTAAAAGAGTAGTTGAAGGCAGAAGCTACAGTGATTGATGGAAGTGATATTCTGTGGGTCGTGCACTGGCCGAACAAAGGAACTGTACAAGACCATGTCAATAACGTGTGCGAGTACTTGTTTCAGAAAGCAAGATTTTCTTATGTGTATTTCGTATTCGACAGGTACCACAATTATGGCATTAAGAGTGGCACAAGATTGGTCAGAGCTGGCCAGTTTGCTAGCAGGAGAGACAAGCTGAGCTTGACAACATCACTTCCACCCCCAGAAAGTTGCACTTAATGTCACTGAAAACAAGACGGAATTGACGGGGTTAATCTTCTAGCAACTTCTAACTGTTGACCAGTACAGAAACCTGGACCACAAATTGGTCATAACTGGGAAGGATCCCACTCCGATCCAGATATATAACAGGGAGCAAAAATACAGAACTGATTTGCGGACAACGCGCGAAGAAGCAGATGTAATTATAATGCAACAAGTCGTCAAGATTGCCAAAGAGGGAGTGAAGAGTATCAGAGTTGCGTGCGATGATACGGATATTTTCATCCTACTCGTGTATTTCTACCACATACAAACTGTCGTGTGTGCTGACTATGGAAAGCACTGGGTGTGGCAGGACCGTCATCGACACCGGTGCAAGTGCAAAAAAGATCTTCCAAGTGCACATTCTCTCACAGGGTGCGACACGGTTGCCCAGTGCTTCGGTCCGAAGGTCCAAGAGTTCAATGTTTTTTTGTTTTGTTTTTGACAACAGAAGTGCAACCGAGCTTCATTATAGGAAATCATCCGATTTTCATTAAATTTCTCAGAGTTCATGAACATTTGATTGATATCTGGATCTGTTTGATTTGTACAAAAGTTCTCAAATTATGACTATATATGGCACCAACATAATTCATGTAGGTGCAATGTGTATACAAATATTTGTATTCAAAACTACCTTGTCGTTTTTTTAATGATCGTATATATAATACGTTTATAATTTTGCAAACGTAGGATTACAGACTTTACCAAGTATTTGATACTGTAGGCGCAATATATGTCACTTACAGCACTGTAAAGGGTGCATCTGCTTTACATTTTAAAAGTATCTTTTCCACACCTGAAATGTGTAAACTGTTGATGTTTTACTTCTTGTACACCTTTCTGATTTCGTTTATAATGTTATATTTAAATTTAAATATGAAAAAAAAAAAGTTCTTGCAAGTGTGTTATATTGAAAACTTAAATTTAAATATAAAAAATATATTACTCGTCAGAAAACAGCTTTTTTTCAAAAGTACAATATTAAAAACTAAAATTCAAATATTAAAGCATTACGCTACACAATAGTAAACAATTTATTTACGAAAAAAATGTGTAATTTTAAAACACGTTGCCAAACAGAAACAAAATACACATCACCAAAAGAGATTATGTTGTGTTTTTTTTCAAATACGTGTAATAGTAAAAGGTCTTAAGGAGTAAACCCCCAAAAATATATTATTATATCCAAAATACCAAAAACATCGTCATCTAAACTTGGTCACCAGCCTATCCTAATGTTCAAAATAAACTGTATAAATAACCAAGCTTAGATTAGTCAATTTTCAGCACAAATACTCTAAACGTCCGCCTAAAAGTGCAACATATTTTAGAACGAGTAAATTTAAAGTATTTGTAGTTATGTTTATTTTTTAAATCAATAATTCATACTCTAAATTTCCATAAACCTTACACTGCAAAAAATAGTTGTGTTAATTCAACACAACACACGGTGTTGAATTCGGTACTGGGAGAAAAAAAAGTTAGGGCTGTAGCGTGATTTGAGCATGAGTTGCTCAGTTAGAAGTCGAGTGTCTTACCGACTTGGCTGAATTGTCAGACAGTGAAAACACTAGATGCAAATTATATTTATGGAATAATATTTGAATTAAACGACTACACTATAGATCCAAACAGTGTAGGGGATCAAATATGTGTTGTTGAACCGCCCAAAACAAACTAAATTACTTGTACGACTTATCCCATGGTTTAATCACTTTCTATTTGTCAATTGGGAATCAGAATTCACATTCATTGAGAGTATTCCACTTCTATGAAAGCAAGCAAGATGGCGACAGCCAAACACTTGATCAGCATTACGGCTTCCTTATCGTAACAGCATTTCAAATGCTGCGCTTGCTTTCATAGAAATTGAACATATTATAAATAAATTCGAATTCTGATCCCTAATTGACAAATGGAAAAGTGATTAAATCCTGGCGTAAGTCGTGAGAGTAACTTGGTTTGTTTTCGGGGTTTAGCGACATTTTTTATCCTTTATACGATTTGAATGTAGTGCAGCCGATTTAGCGCACACGGTAAGATACTGGACAACACAAAAAGTGGTAGTCACGCTGGGACACTGTATTGTGTTGAATTAACATAGCTGTTTTTTACTGTGTAAGTTCATATGGCTAAAGCACAAAAGGAATCGAGGGCAGAGCAAGATCGGTTCCTTTTGTAATCTTTCCCCTATAATTGTCCCACGTCTGCTACAAACATTAACAAAAATCATATTTTGTAATAAATACTCTACCATTTGTTATAACAGGAAAAATTATTTCTTTGTATTCGGTTTTGTCCCTACTGAAATATAACATTGCTTACAGGTAAAGATCAATGTATTTGTATCTTAATATATTTTTACTTTATAAAACTAGTGTTGAAGTATTACAAAGTAATCGTAAAATCTAAGTGCGCAAAAAAGCGTTTAACTGTTAAAATTCACCAAAACTGCTCACTCTTCTGGTACGCTTTACTTCTTTAGCACAAAGCTAGGAGTATTTTGAAAAGACACGTACAAAAATGCACCTTAAGTGTATTATTTTTTCATACTAAAATGTGTCGTTTTACTGCTAAGAATTTATTTGTTGAGGAATAGTTCTGCAAATCCACGTTCGACTAAAATAACTGAAGAGAAGGAGTAATGAGCAAACTTAACTGCAACGTAAAACTTCCATTATAAAGAACGGTCGCAAAATAAGTTTTAAAACCATTGAATTCAGTGTATAACGAAAGGGTAGCTATTATTGATTATGACAGAATCAGTAAATTTTTTATTCTTTTCTTGTTTTCTGTCATTTCGTGACTTATTTCGTTCTTTAAAAGTTTTTGATGTCATGGAAGTTTTCCTTCACTGTGGTTCTCCCTAAGGGAAGGTGACGTCCGTATTTAAGTCCCGTTGAGATTTGAAACTTTTTAAGGAGTATCCTCCAAACTTTTGTCTTCAATGGCAAGTTTCAACAACGGAATGAAAGTTTTACAAACAACTTCTTTAAAATATGATGTGCTCTTCACTATGATATAAAAGAAAGATGAAAGCAGTTATTGCGGTCGCGGGAATATGTGTCATATTTTAACAAACAAGAAAACTAAAAATAGACGTTTGAAGAAAGTTTAAATAACGAACTTTCAGGGCATTAGCGAGATACAGCGCTAAGCCCTTTAGAGTGGTATGTGATGTTCCTTTTGTTATTTTGCTGCTTTTGAAAACGGAATCATACTTTGTTCTACGTACTCATCTTTCATGAGTCACATCTTGGAAAATCCAAAGGAAATTAAAAAAATAAATGTATTTAATGCTTTACATTCACAAAAATATCATAAAACCCACACAAACTTTCAGGTCATATATCTACATTACACAGCGTCAACATAGTCCTATTTACAAGAAATTGTTTGGTTAGATGAATGTTTAAAATAGAAAATTGCGTTTTCGTTTAAAATAAATGGATTCTGTAAATATTTCTTTCTTTTGCGTTATCAACTCAGTCTGACGCAAAAGCTGATGTAAAAATGCTTAACTTTATCATCAAATTACCTATTATCCACAGTGTGCGTATAGGCCACCCTATTACAAAATGTTCATGTAACTTTTGTTACAAACCACACATCCCACCGGTAGTCCTGATAATCCCATACACTGGTCAACATGTTTGGTGTAATGCAACAGCCTAAAAAATCCTGTGTGTCAAGTCCGGTAGGCTCGTAGGTAATAGTGACGCATGAACCCGATCTTTAACTTATTCCCCAGAGAAGGAAACCATAAGGGATGATGTCAGGGATCCTTGGAGGTCACAGGAGCAGAGTCATATCATTCGAGCGATGACGGTCGATCCAGGGATGGGGGAAACTTCTTTTAAACATTCTCGAACATCTCGTAGGAAATGGGGTACACCATGTGACGTTCTCTAGTCCGTTCTGTAGCTGAGGGAAGAGCCAATTTTGGAACATATACGTATGTCCTACAATAGTTTCTTCTCGGAAAAAGAACGGATCATAAACTGGTACGACGTGGTTCTGGTCCCGTGGCCTCCATGCGATTTCTGTGTGTATGGGGGAGGGGGTGTATAAGATCGAGTTTGTGCTGGCATTAACTGTGTAGATCATCTTGGTATGACCTTTCCATTGATTTATACGGGAATTGTTTTACTCATTTTATCCTTCTCGGAAGTAGAATATTTAAGTTCTGCTTTCACAAAATTTGTTTTGGTGGTTATTTTGACTCTTGTATAGCTTTGGTTTGTGAAGTTTCTTCAAATACTGTTCGTGTGTAAAATATTGCATTTCTATAAAATAACATGAGTTAAAGAGAACATGATGATAAACTGGGCGAAAACAGAAGTTAAAAGTATGCTCCTGAAAGACATAAGACGAGTAAAACAATTCCCATGTAAATCAATGGAAAGTGAGTACCAAGATGGCGGGAGTGATCTACACCGTTAACTTCGAGCCTTCTGGACTTGACACATGATTGTTTAGGTTGTTGCGTCCATTACACCGAAGATGTTGACCAGCGCGTGGGAATAACAGAACTAGCAGTTAGATGTGTGCCGTGTAATAAAAGGTACGTGCGTGTTATAAAAACTCTATACATTCCTCTTCCCTCTCAGGTATGGTTTATTATTTTATACTGCAAGTAAGACTAATGTAAAACTCCGATAATTTTTTTGTACTTCGTGTATTAGTAAAATCCAAGCCGACGGCTGTAGCCGTGTGGTCTGAGGCATCTGGCCATTGTCAACAAGGTCCTGGGTTTGAACCCCGGTTTGAGACATGAATGTTTGTGACTTTTACACACTTGGAATCGAGATTAGCTGAATTCAGTGGTTAATAAAATACCCCAAAATACAAAGTTTTACCAAAATAAGATTGAAGTTCGAATGTTCAGTTAGGAATTCAATTGCTTCATGATATTCCAAGGAAGTGGAACATGTACAAAATACGTTTATATAACGTATTTCTTTAAATTAAGTTACATTAACTTTCACACAAAAAAGGGGACTCGTTATTTGTAGCTCGATTTGCTAAGCAATAGGAGAATATAGTAGTACTAAGTTACTTCCAGAATAGCTTGTCATGAACAAGCGTGAGGCGTAACGTCTCAGTCCCATTCCTCTAAATTGTATTGAGTTCAATTGTCAAAACTGACGACCATTATGGCTAAATGTTTGCGTGTTGTAATGTTTGGTAGAGCATAGGTATTAATTACATGTACGAATTAGGGAAGAAAATAATCTAATCAATTCAACTAGAATAGGCAAGTTACTGAATTATATGACTATTAAGATTAATTCCGAACAAGATTTATAGTATGATTTAGAATAATGTGACAGATTAAATGTTTATAATTCAAGAATAAATCTCCCTTGACACTCACCTACCGAGCCGCAGTAACTCAGTGGTAGAGCGTTGGCGTAGCATTCAGGAGGTCGTGGGTTCGATCCCAACGACCGACTATCCTGACTGAGGTTTTCCACGGTTTTTCCTGTCACACCAGGCAAATGTCGGGATGGCACCTTCAACATAGGCCTTGACCGACACCGTCCGGAATCCTTTCCCCATTCCTATCCCGGCCTGAGCCTTAGATGCCTAAATGCCTTAAATAAAATTCAGTTGACACCTTATGTGAAGGGAAGGATCTCAAGCAAACTGCGCCTCTCTTAGAGTTGAAAGCCTAACACTAACTGATCCCCTACTTCTCCCTTACATAGGTTTTCATACCATTTGCTGAAATTCATTCTAGAACATGAATTTCTTCAATTCATTATGATCTTGCGTCACAAAGTCGTGACGTTTACCTGAGTATGTAACGCTTGCATGACTTCAAATTTGAATCTATATGGTGCCATATTCAAGTGAAAAGGTGAATTGTAAGATTTAGCTTCCGGGTTACCAATATCCCTGACGTGTTACCTTACTTTATTTAACATTTCTTATCATACAGTTTTTTTCTTTACTAATTGCTTTGAATAAATTTTACAGCGAATTTGTCGTCGCTTTGCAATAAAACTACTAGTAATACCGAATTTTGAAAATAATAACTAATTTCTTGTTTAAAGTCTCCTCTTGATTGTTCCTGATGATAGGATCTATGCTGCAGATAACAACGTGTCAATATTAGCAAGAATAATAAACAACAATTAGGGATATAAATTCTATAACAAATGGTTTGATGTGTTTTGGTTTTTTAGCTGTTCTCAGCACTAATTATTATTTATGGAACTGTCAATTTCAGCATCATAGATGATCTTGGCCGCTCTTGTATAAATGGCTCCAAATGCTTTACAACTTCTGGGTAGAAGTCAGGAGTCAATAATCTGCCAAATATTATTCATACACACGAATAAGCTTGTAAAGCTGATTGTGGAATAGGTATAAACTGACCATATTCTACAGGATATTTTGTTCGGTAGAAATTATATTCTGTTTATTGTATTATTTGTGGGTAATAATAATACGTAGGTTAGTGGTCATTCCGCAAGAACTTCATTCCCTCACAAGAATAAACATTTCCAATAATTCAGCTAAAGTGCAGGCAACATAGTGGTGAGTTGATATTACATGTTACGTGTACCCACACATCAGATTCAACTCCGAGCGTGGTTCGGATTCCACGTTAAAGTAGGTTCTGTCGTTAGAAGCTACGTTCTCGCTTATGTTAAAAATGCCAGCTCAAACAAAGACAAATATTATTTTTATCATAATGGCATATTTTAAATACTGGCAACCCTGATAGAAGTTTTTGAGTTGAGAAGAGCAAAATCTCAATTCGTCAACGGATGTAGCTATGCGGAGGACACTGCAGTAGAAGCGGAACCTAGATAAGACACGTTCACATTGTTCTCTGCCACAAACCACTTCAAGTGTGGTGAAGATATTGCGTTGCGAGTAGTGGGAACAGCCTACATTAAAGCAGTCTCCTGAATACCATTTACTTCGTTCAGAAAATCCTCCGTCGTTCTCGGACGGTTTGTCTACGAAATGAAATCCTTTGTCCTTTTGGAAGAGGCAGTGATGCGTTCGCTTGTGTTCAAATAAACACATTCACAGCTAACGGCGCGAATATTCTATTTTTTTCCCACCGTACTTCTCAAGCTTTGGTTATTGTAGTAATATCAGCCAACAAATTCAAAAGCTGGGGGAGAATTTTGACGTTTCTAGAATTGTAGTAATCATTGATATTATATGTTGTTTAGGATTAATGAAAATTTAAACAAAAAATAATAATAATAAAATAAAGTAGCACTTTCGGTGTGTATCTATTTCAATTAACATGCGTATATCAGCTATTGACTTATACAAGATTGATTTCCAGGAAATTTTCGATATTGCAATTATATCATGTTCTTTCTGAACATAGGAATAAGTTCATTTATGAGAGAGAACTATACTGTGCAGTTCGTAAAACGCGTTAATTGTTAAAGTGTATACAGAAATTTCAAGCAGAAACTTCGTACGACATTCATTTACGTTTTAATATTCTGACTCCAGAGTAGCTGTTCATTCATTATTGCGTGGTAGCCATTGGTGTGGTTGAGTGGGTTGGTCATAATTATACGAATAAAACCTCACGCTTGTCAGATATTTTATTGATGTTCTTATTCTCTGGTATGCTATTGATCTTCAGAATGGATTGAATGCCAGCAAATGCTTTTCACTAACTTAAACAAGTAAACTTGCCAAAGTGATAATTACATGAAGTTATTATAATTAGCTTTACATCATTATTCTATTGTCTATACGAACGTAACTTTGCATGGATTGCATCAGTTAGCGAAAGAAGTTCATACTTACATTGACTGTTATGATTATATTACTGTTCTTTTGTCTATACGAGTGTAGCCACGGATTGCATAATCAACTTTTTCTTTCTTTTTTTTTACACGTGTTGTAGTAGCAAAATCTTTTCTGTGTTGATTCTTATAACTATATCGTTGATTTGTAGGTTCTATAAATTAAGTTTTAGGCTCCTAAAATAGGCCTAATACAAGAACCATATATTTTAGCAGTGTTACATATTTTAAAAAATCTTTATAACACAAGTACATAGAAATGCACACACTCCAACAAAGTGACTAATAAATTTATGGAGAAATAAATGTCTAAACTCTACTTGTCTAATACTTTACCACAAGCCCTACTTTTTTTAAAAGGTTTGGGAAGCCAATTAGAAAGAGAGATTGCAATCGATGTTTTGATACTTTCGATTTTTTGGAAGACCTGCGGTGGGTTCTAGTTACACCACTTACATCCACTGTCACCTGGACTGTGTCCTATTATAATGTTAGCTGAGATTGTCATTCTTACGTTGTACTGAGATATGACTTTCTAACTTACAACTTACCAGCACACACCAAGTAGTCAAGCTCGATTGGTTGGGCGTTGCCTTAGCATTCGGAAGATCCTGGGGAAAATTCCAACGACCGCCCATCCTGACAGTTTTTTTTTTTTCAAGTTTTACCTCAATCACACGAGACAAGTGCCGATATGGTACCTACTAACAATACCCTGCCCGACTACCTTCCAACATTCTTTTCCCCACTCTGTTCCGGACTGAACCTGAGACTCCTACAGGTCATAAATAAGAATTCAAATTCAAAGTTAACTCCACACGATACGTGTAAATATATGTATACACAGCACTTCTTAAGAACATTTTGATCGATATCTACTTGATTCAGCGCTTGCGGAGGTGGTCCAAGGTGCATATAGGTGTGAAATTTGCGTAAAATGCATATAAGTTTGCCTAAAGTTATAAAAAAAATATTTTCGGGAATACTAATTTTGCAAATTGATGAAATAATGTGCTTTCCTCCCGCTCGTGACAGTCTACTCCCCATGCTACCTTTCAGTACACTGTGGCTTGCAACTGTAGACTAAACTGGTGGGGGACGACTGCACTATTGTGTTGTTTTTATGATTTTGCTACGCACTTTAGACGTACATAACATCGGTGGAAATGGCGCAACAATATGTTTTGTGTAGGAATAGCCAGATCCGGATTTTTTCGGGTCCGTATATCCAGATCCGTTTGGCCATCCCTAGTTTTGTGTAAAATTGGCAAAAATAGACAGTAACATTGAAATATATATTTTTAGGAATTATAAAATTCGTGAATTTTGGGTGCTGTTACCTCCCATACAATTCATTTTATCTTTATCGTGAATTTTGGTATAATTTCTGTTTTTGGTTTCTGTTAATGAGAAGTAGAAAGTAGTGGCAGCTAGGGAGAGTGGAAGGGGTGGGGTGTAAATCTGTAGTGTTTTTTTAAAATTATTTTCATTAAGAATATAGTTATATTGTGTGCTCTATTGAATAAAAAGTAAAAACCTAATTTTTTTCAAAAAGAAAACAAAAATGTACTGATATTTGATGTTATTTCTGTCAGTTAAAATGGGTTTCCTATAGGTAAAAAGACTTAACCGAAAAGACATAAGCAAATGATATTCGAACAGTTGAGTGTATTTTGCTTTTTAAATTCAAATTAGAAACATCTGGGAAAATTCTTGAAACGTTCCAAAAGTTTGCAATTTTTACCCCAAAAATCGAAATCCGCAATCTGAAGAAATTGTTCAAAAAAACTTGGAATTATTTTGTTTTTAAAAGGGACCGGCAACCACAATTATTTTAGAACTATACCAAAACCGTATCTGAAAAAAAATCGACCCATTCTAATGTGCAGCCATGCAGTCACGATTGCCGTCCACAATTCGGTGGTTGTTGCAGGTGGAGGATCCTGGGCACGAGTAGCCCATTCGATGATATCGCATATGGGTTCGATAAGGTTCATATCCGGCGATCTAGCGACCCAAATCATGCGGTGGAAGTTGCTAGAATGTTCCTCAAAACAGTCGCACACCATTACGGCCCTGTGACAAGGTGCATTGTCATCCTGGAAAATCCCATTGTTGGCAGAGTACACGAAGTCCATAAAAGGCTGGATATTGTCACCAAGGAGCTGAATATAGCGCTGATTGGTCGACGTCCGGTTCAAACTGACCAGAGGACCCAAACCATGCCAGGTAAACACGCCCCACGTCATAACGAAGCCACCACCAGCTTACACAGCACCTTGTTGACAACTTGGGTCCATGTCCTCATGGGGTCTGCGCCACATCCGGACCCTACCATGCGCGCGTACCAATTGGGAACATGACTCATCTGACCACGCGGTACGTTGCCAGTCCCCTCTAAGGCCCAATCCATATGTTCCCAGACCCATGAGAGCCGCCGCCGCCAGTGGGCAGCGATTAGTAGCGGCACACGTGTCGGTCTTCGGCTGCGATACCCCATGGAGACCAAATTGCTCTACACAGATCTCTGAGACACGTTCCCTAGACGTCCTGCATTGATTCCTGCCATCACATCACGCCCACGGTCTGTTGCTTGTGTGTTTGCCCGGACGAGTCTGCCGAGACGTCGCCGGTCGCGTTCATTCAGCACCCGTTAGCGGCCACTGCGTTGTCCCTGATGGGTCGTAATGCCTCCAATGCGGTACTCACGCTCACGGTCCACCCGTGACACTGGAGTGAGTCAGCTACTCAGCTTCAATATCCGGACGACTTCCGAAATCGCATACCTCATTCGTCTAGCACCAACGATCATCCCGCGTTCAAACGTCGATAATTCGTCAGGAGAATGAGGCGTCAGGCGAATACCATCTCCACGGTACACGACGTTTCACTGCACTCACAGAAGTCCACTTGACCACATTGATGTTACCGCACCGTCAACTAGTTTCCTCCCGCTATCCCATGACTTTTGACACTTCATTGTAATTTTCTTCCTTAATTTATCATATTCGGCAATTTTAATAAACTCCCGAGTTAAGGCCTCCCATACCCGCTTCCACAAATCTCGGGCAGTCTCCTCATCCACGAAGCTCTTGAAAATTCTACCCGTCTTCTAAGTAGTTTCTTTTCTCTAGGAATCCAAGTGAAACGTTTGCCTTCCATCATAATCTTAGTAGTGTTGATTACATCTTCTACCTTTTGTTTGAGAACGAATCAACTTGTGTTCCTGTCTCGTGTTGTTATTCCTAGCATATATTTCTCTGTTGCTTTTTGTGTAACGCTTAATTTTTGAATCGTTTGTGCAGTGTGTTCATCTTTCACTGCCGTACGCCACAGGTAAGGCAAACTTTGCTCTTAAGACGCATTGGTAATTTGATTTTCAAAATAAAATATTTGATCTTCCAATCGAGCTGAATGCCATTTTACTACTTGTATTTATTTCCTCAAACATTTGACATTCGATGTTTTCAGGTACCCGAGCTAAATGTATACTCGTTAAATACACAAATCTTCTATACTTGGATCTTTCTTTCTTTCCATCATGCTGTTTATACATTATTTTCGTTTACCTTATATTATTAAGTTATTAAGTCTTGTTCACGAACTCGACTCAGTTCTTCCATTCTTGTATGTATAAATAGTTGTTCAGCATTTAAAGCAAAGGGCATTATGATATCAGCGAATCGTAAGTGATTAATGTATTCGCCATTAGGTTTTATTATTATTATTATTACAACTTCATCCCAGTTTAAATTTTTAATCATTTTCTCCAGAATACACAGATTAGTTCTGGAGAGATTAACTCTACCTGCCTTATCCTTTTCTCAACCTCGAATTTTTCAGTCTCTTGATGTAGTCTAATAACAGGTGTCAGTCGAATATACATTTTGTAGCAATTTAATGTATGCAACTTCAATGAACTGATTTTGAATTTATTTGTGACGTTTAGGCATCTCAGGCACAGGCCGGGGGATGCGTTAATGTTCAAGTGATTTAGATACTGCTGGCAAGACAGACACCGAATCGAAAGATTTTTCGACATTTATAAATCCTAGACCTATAGTTGAAGTACATATTCATTACTCCTTTCCGTAACCTCATTCAAAATTTGCCTGTGAACCTTTGTACTAAATCTACTACAAAATCGTGCTGGTTCCTTCATAGCTAAGTCTTGTTCAGTGCGATTAGGAATGAATTTTATAAACATTTTGTTCAGAACTGACAATGAAATAAAGCGTCTATAGTTCGCTAGTCAATTTTTTGTCCTCTTTCTTATGTAACAATAATAAACGGCTATTCCAACCTTCTGTTTGATAAGATCCCCAAAATAATAAATTTTCCAGTAATGTAGATGATATTACGTACTAAATTACCCTTTAAATTTTATGGTATGTACATTTTCAAGTCTTTTTAAAAACACTTTACAGACAGATGTAATAATCTGGATTTAAATTACTTACAATGAAATTACGAGACCCTGAGATACGTTGTTATTGTTTACACGTCTTCCACCCCTTTCATGCTTTGCCTTCTTTTTATGTTATTATTTCAAAAGAGATTTAAAAAAAAACTTGAAAAGGCCAACACTCATCCAACTATCTATCCATTTCTTGGTTGACCGTATACTACAAAAAACAAACAAACAAAAAAAACACTACAAGTAGGATCGTTCAGTTTTTCAGTAGGTAATGGCAAAGGCGTAAGAAGGATTAACATTTATCTTATAGAAAGTCATGTATAATAGACAGTATACGACAGGCTTCAGCTTTTAAACACGCTTTATAGAAAGGTTATAAGCCTCTGTGTTCACTCCGCAGTTTGGGTTTTATTAATAATTCTTCACTTATAGGGAATTTATGCTAGCACATCCATTATTTCCGTTATAAATATGTTAGTGGGTTTACTTTCGTATATTCAGTACGTTCAGTACGAGTTACTCCCGTATAGTCAGTGCATAGGAAGAAATTAATTCCATATTTAAGAGCAAAGAGAAGAAAAGGGTTAATTATAGCACTGATCCAAGAAGAATACCATTCAGCCACGACAAGTTTTTTCTTCTTCTTCTTTTAACGTTGTAGCAAATGATACGTGAGATAATGGTTTTACAACCAGGAAAGTTGCTTATTTCAACTGTTCTGTTTACCCACTGGCAGCTTTAGTCATAATATTTTACCTAAATTGGCCAAAATGAATGACTTAGATTCATGAACCAACCTTAGCCTATATTTAATCTTTATAATCTTGATATGAGTTTTGCGATTTTTGCGTGAAGTAATGTAAGACAGCACGTTTCATACTTGTATTAGCATGGTTGATTTCTGGTTATTTTTCTGCTTGGAGCATGAAACTGGTTACATTACATGTAAGTCCACAAAATACAAAGAGACGCTGAAACTGTGCGTGTGTGTGTGTGTGTTTTAATATTGGAATGAGGTTTAGTTATCTATTGAAAAAAGTTCGTATCCATGCAATAAAAAGGGAGTTTTGAGTACCAATTCGGGATTTATTTTGCCACTTCTTCGTTTTACTCAGTTGATAATTATACTGGAATTATACAACTTTCGTTATCGAAGAATCTTTCTAGTGTTTTGATATTGTTATGGGTCAAAGAATAATGTACTTCCGTATTTGCAAGAACGTAAAAGCAAAAAAAAATCCTACTTCATCCACGTTTCCCGATTTCGTCTAGTCAGTGCTTACTAGTCATGTAGAAAATGTTAGATGGCATTTCATGTTGTACTCATTTTTTGCAAATTAGTCAATTATAACTAAGAATTTTTAGGTTTTATCGTATATTTTATAGCCGTGGAGAACATGGTCGTACCAAGTTTAAAATATTCTATCATATGCCGTTAAAGTTTACTAATAATAGAGATAACGAATACGTAATAATTCATCTTAATATAGAGAATAAGTTCAGTTAGTATAGAAAATAAAATTCTCATTGATCTATATATATATACTTCATTGATTTTCTTTTCATCCATGCCGCATTGCCTGATTGTTCTACTTTACCATGACAATCTTATATTTTATTCACGTCCGTGAGTGCTATCCACCTGTCTGAAATCAAGCACTGATCATAAATGTCAAAGAATGGCAAATTAGATACGAAATGTCAAGAATTCAAACTGTTATTATGTCGTGCCTTTCCTGGAAGTCTTTAGTATCAGTGTTTCTTTTGAAATGTGTATCATATGTAAAAGTTAATACTAAAAGTATTGGGAAAAACGAGGAGGAAAAATGAACTAAAGTTTTATATTGAAAACTTCATAACAATAATGAAGAATCAATATAAACGTAAAATGCAAATGCTCTTTCACCAGTCTTGACGAGAAACTAACGGTCAGTAATAAAAAATATTCTATTTGCGATGCTTTTTCTACAAAATTTACTGTAAAATTGATTACGTGCTACAGTGTCAGCGCCAACCTAACGGAAAGTATTGGTTAAGACTAAACCACACAATGAACCTATGATCACCGTAATACCTACGCAAAATTTGACATAATTCTCGGTGTTGCAAAGCAGAGGGTTCAGGTCAGCTTGCAAAGGTTTCAACAGTTAAATTCCATTGCGCCATCCAAATCAACAGGCATTAATATCCACGTCGTTATTAGACGATGTTAGCAATAGTGATTGAAGCATCAAAACTAAAATATGAAATTATCCCTTCCAGAAAGCTCTATTATAGTTTACCAAAACGATCCGCGCGACGGCTGCAATGTGTTGCCAGCTAGCAGCAGTGAAACCAAGCACCATCTCCCTATATCATACCGGTAATTCCATTTTAGCAAACGTGATCAAATTACCTGAGCTCGCGATTTTAGTTCTTGGATTATTATTGCTAATCCCCGTCCATTACTTCAATCTCCAGTATCTCAAGAACGTAGTTAACTCGTTCCAAATCTTCAGCTTTCCTAGCCAGGCGTGTGCGCCCACCGCCCAGTGTCACCTGGACAAGCAGCCGTATAACTCGACTGGTAGAGTGTTAGCTTCGCATTCGTATGTCATACGTTCGATACCAGCGGGCGACGATCCTCAGTGAGGTTTTAACACGGTCTCTCCTTAATCACACCAGGAGAGTTTTTTAATTATCAAAGTCAAGGTAGCCTTTAACTAAACAATACTTTTTCTTGAATTGAACCTCAGGCCAGCCGCAAATAAGAGGGGGCGATAGGTCCTACTGTGAGACCTGACCCGAATTTTGACTGAGAAAATATGATCACCGTATTTATATCCAAATCATGCAACTTTTCGAACATGCACAATTCACCATCGGCCAATTTCTATGAATCTGACAGTACACACATCTTCTACTTTTCAGGAGTTATAAGGGTCTCCACTTTGCTTTATCCTGTCTTTCGTACACAGGTATACGTTGTCGTTAGATAATTGATTATGGATAATTTGACGCCATTTTATGGGAAACGGGAATTCCCTTCCTGCCTACATCAGGTTTGCATACCTTTAAAATGTAGGTGAAAAAACAATCTGACAGAAGCACATATCGTCGCTTCCATCACAAAGTGGCGTATCTCATTTTTTCAAACTTTTCAGGAGAGCAATTTAAAGAAAAGTACCTTCATGTTTTTATCTGTCGCAACTCACTGAATAGACTTTTTTTATTTATTTATTTATTTTTTTTTTGAAGTAGGCAAGATGTGATTCTTTTAAAATATATTCGAAAAAATATTGTATCCGTACAGATTCAACAGAAAGAAAATGTTTGATTTTTGTTTTACTCAGTGGCGTAGGTAAGGGGGTGTATGGGTAATATACCCCCCCCCCC
>JAGDQP010000316.1:0-40208 GCA_022664845.1 Lepisma saccharinum
CTCTCTCTCTCTCTCTCTCTCTCTCTCTCTCTCTCTCTCTCCTGAAAGAAGAGAAAGAAAATAGGAATCTCAACTTGTCAATGCGTCTAAAGAACGCTGATCATAAATTTCGTAGGTAATGATGAAAAATATAGGTAAAAGTAGCTTATTTATAGTGCTAATCAGCAACTATCGTAAATACTAAAATAGTCTTCTAAACATTTAAGTAGAAGAATTTACCTGATTTGTAATTATAATTCTTCAAATTCAAATTCTAACTGAATGTTTCGTTTGCTCGTTCTCAAGAAATTGAGCTTCTCTTTGTTTACCCTTCAAGAGTAAATATAGGATAATCTAGGATATTCTTGTATGTCGCCTAACACTATTAATCAATAAGAGTTAGAAAGACATGAGTATCAATGTGCGATCGTTATTTCTTCATATGCTTTAACAGGGAGGGACAAATCACCTATAGGTACATGTTGCTTTTATTCAGTACTGTGCTCTGAAAAATAAACGCAAAGAGGATCAATGTAAGAAATAATTATTGATTGGCACCAGGAAATTCTAAATCTACAGAAGATAGTTAATTTCCTATTTTCAGGAGATCAACGGAAGTCGAGTGTTTTCTAGGCTTTCCATTCCTTGATTGACTAGAAATGAGAAATTATCAAATGTCTTTACTAATATTTGAATATCTTTTTGATACAATCTGTAGTGCCTTGTTCTTGAATCGATTAATTTACATTCCGCTGATTCCAAATATTGCCTCTGTTTTTAACTCTGTCGTATATATTTCGACTTTTCTTATATGATATATTTAACTCCGTCACTGGATAATTGGCCTAAAATATCGTACTGGTATCGGTAACTTTTAGAAGGCTTCTGCTGCGCAATAGTTCCTGTGTCAGTTTGTGAACGACTCTAAGCGTGTCCTATATTATATCAGTACAACTCAATTCAACAACTCCTCTTGGTACGGTTCAGAGAAATATCCGTTTTATAACTACTCGAATGAGGAAAATAGGTAAATTAAATTCCACCATTAACGCGTCGTATACAGATTTTAGTGCAAAGTATATTGAAAAAAGAAGTTCTTGAACTTATACGTAGTATTTTTAGACAAACATATATAGGGAATTTTATACCTACTCGTACGTAATTTTTATCTGCAGGGAATTTTATACACTAGTGCTTGTGAACGTTGCAAAGGATTATTTTCTTGCATTCTAAGGCCTAAAACTCTCTCTACTACACATTGTTAACTACACCAAAGTTTTAAGAGCACTCTATGTTCTTGTTTTTGACATGCTTTGTCTTTTCAATGAATGTAGAAGGTAGATATTGTGGTGAGGTGCACCAAAAAGGAGTTATTCGATTAATGTCATGCTTATTCGGTGGACGTCTTCTACTCTTTCCCATAAAAATATATCTCGGCTGCTTTTCTGTTTTGTAGATGTCAACAGAATTCCATAATTTTTCTTTCCCTATGTTATATTATTTTTAAATATTACAGCTTTTTTTCTCGTGTACCTGGTTCTTAAAAATTGAAAAGGAAACTGTCACGTGATTATGCATATAGACATAAGCGTGACTGTGAAAGGCTCCAAAGGCTACCGATGTTCCTCTGCAAGAATCATCATCTCGCAAAGATCACACCCCATATATTGAACCATGCATGTCCCCTACGACACGTATGATGCATTTAACTTCGTAAGCTTCCACAAGATAATTGTGTGCGCATGTTTAAGCGTAGCTTGCTTGCACTGTATTGAATCGTGTATTGGAATTAACTCCCTTTTGCATAAATAAAACAATAACGATTTTGTCATAATGGAGCTAAAGAGTGAACGTGTTTGAAGTTATTTCTTTTGTTCTGACTAAGATATACCCATCTGCACTTCTTATCTCTTCAGAACTAAAAGCAGAGTGATTCGAGTTTGAGGACACTGAATGCGTTCTGCAGGCTAGTTTTAATTTTCATAAATTTAATTATCATCAAAGGTCCTTTAAAAGTGTTGAAACTCAATAGAAAACAATTGGAGAATGGCTTTGATTCCTAGCTTTGAGTTAGTTTCTTGAATTCCTGAAGCAGGTTTGAGATCAACATTTCATCGTTTTTTTTTCTTCTTTTTTATTATGATTAAAAACAAGACATTTTCATATTGCCGACTTCTCAGAATCGCCCCACAAAACTAATTTCATTTTCTATTATGAAATAGTTTCATGATGTATGAAGGTGATTGCTCAGATTAGATAGCGGTTTATTACTTCCCCCCTCCTTTTATCGTTGTACACACAACATGAAAAAAGTTCTTAATATTGGAGATAGAAAGTGATATGACGTCATAATGGAGGAAAAAACTCATTCAGGATAGTGTGCTTCCTCTTTAGCTTTCTCTCTCTCTCTCTCTCGTTCGTAGCAGAGGAAATTAAATCTCATGCGAGCAGCGTCCAAGGCACATTCTTAAAGATGAACATTAGCCGCTAAGAAATATATCTTAGTTTGGATTGCAAAAACTATTTTTATCTATACACATACACAGATTGTTTGGATTAGAACATTAAGGTATTTTTTTTAATTGTAGAATATTCAAAAATTTATTTTCTTAAAATACAAGGGTTGAACGAAAAGTAATGACAAAAATGTTATCACATACATCCTAAATGAAATTGTTTTATACGTAAATGTGGCCATTGAGTTAAATGTGCCCAAAGTTTGTTATACTTTTTTTCATTGGAGTACGTTTAAACCAATTTTTGTTCAGAGGGAATAACATTTTGTCTGTGCTTTATTGTTACATTTCTTGTCAACCATAAACAAACATTTATCTTAATTAATATCCTAGAAACGCCATCTCGTTGTAAAGCTACCAACAATGCAGAAAACAAGGATCTGGTGAGGCTATTATGATACAGCAAAAAAGTGGGGCTATTTTGATACAGCAGAAAAAATAACGTTAAATAGTCAGTAAATGCAAAAAAAAGCAATTTTAGATGCTATAATTATTTTAAATTGACAAACAATCGTTTTTCTTGCACTAAAATAATAGTTTCCTACCAGCACCCAGAAATATACCTTGGCATTATAGATTAGGTATTCTATACACTATATTATCGTATATTTGCTTTGTAAATAGTCAAGCCAGTGGCAAAATAAAACCTCAAAATGATCACTGACTTTTAAGAACCACTGTGGAGCTAATGTGATACGATGGGTTAAGCTAAAATGATAGGCTAAAAATTTGGCTGAAGTATTTTTTTTTCTATTTTGACATATGTCTCTGGACATGTTCTACTTTTACAATGATAGGCTAAGAATATTGAGAGTGTATGTTGATGTTCCAGAAGTACAAAATATTGTTCTAGGGCATTGTAAGTCTTTGCCGCCATAAAGGAACGTCTTTAGAACTAATGCTTCACTAATGGCGTTAATAAAATTAATATCAAAAATTAAAAACATAATGAAACCTAAAATTAGGATCACATTGTAAGAAAATAGCTTTATAATGTAACCATAACAACAATTTGTTCATTGAATCCTGCTCTTCCTCTATTTAGTGCTGGGTTGAATAAGTTCGTTGATTTGTCGTTCTGAGAAAAACGAAAGAAATTACTTTTTACTGTTATTATTATTACGTCAACACAGTTGCATGTTATTGTGTGATTGCTACAGAGTTTGTATTTGGAAGATGAAGTACGTTTAAATTTTAGAAAATATGTGATTTTCCCTGATTATCGTTAATAATTGGTTGATCTATTTTGTTATAATGTGATGTATTTTCGTATATTGAATTAAGTTGAAAAAACGTAAAATCCTTGATATTGGGTTTTGTTTATGGTAGTCTGATACAAGATTGATTGTTGTATTGCTAATTGAGGTCGTCTAACTGAAAGAGAATTATGCGGGAAATCTGTGGCTGGGAGTTATATTGTGGAAGTAGCTTGGTTTTTGGTTCAGTATGCGTCCTTAAATACTATAGTGTGTTGACTTAACTATACTAACCTATAATAGAGTGGGCTGCATGCGGTTCAAATACTAACTAAATTGAGTACTTTGGATATATACTTCTGTAAGATTTTAAAAGATTCCAGCATTTAGTTTCTTTTGTTAGTTTCGTATATTTCAGTAGCTATTTACAGGTAACTACAACAAATATTTTCAATTTTGTTTTGTATCTGAGGTTCACTCAAAGGTAGCTGTATTCTTCCTTCGTCATGGTTAGAACAATGTGCAGCACAAATTTCTACTCCAGATTTTACATTTCCACCAACGTATCATTAAATTATCGCTATGTCCTTAAATAACATTTTTCTTTAAATACTACTTCTGTTACATTTTATGCCATAACTTAGGTTCTATTTACTGGAATTAAACGAAAGTTGTGCAGGAGATAGACGAAGGTCATGGCTGTTTCGTTATAGCCTCATGTACATTTTATATGTACCGTTTATTTACAATTTTTCATGTATCACAATAGTCCCATGGATATCTCATAATAGTCCCACGCAAGGGAATACTCTGATACTTACTTTTAATTTGTTTCTTATTACTTAAAAACAACGGCAATTTTGTCTCATTACAGTCTATCTATAATGTCTAGTCATATGATAGACTTCAAAACAAGCAAATTAAAATAATCTTTTGTATTATGATCCTGTGACATTCTAAGTTGCTTTTAAAATGGTGTAGTATTTTATCATGCACGCGTTTTAATACGCATAATTAGATACAATTATGTGTCGCAACTCATAAGGAAGTATTCATTATTAGCAGCGGAATCTGAACTTTAAGGTAATATTAACTTTGGTTATCAGAAATTATGTTCTGAGAAAATACATTGAAATATGCTAAGGTGTATAGTGCATGACAATGTAAACAAGATAGAGTATCTATTGTTAAACAGCATTGTAGTAGTCCTCTAATGAAAGTAAGCTACGTATATGAAATATATCTTCATTATCTAAAAGATAGTTTCTGTTAAAAAAGTACAAATAGAAAATAAAGTTTCTACTAGGATGGATTTTAGATACGACCTCGAAGAATTTTACCTAACATACTATTGTTTATTAGTGTATGACATCATTTGCGTGATCGTGAAGAGGGATAAAACAGGACATTACGAGGCATGCAAACTACAGTTTCCCCTTGTATTACATGTTTAGGAAGCTGGAACGATACTGCAGGGTAAAAACTGATGTTGCATGTTGTCACATGGCAATGGACTATTTAAAAGACTTTGAGATGCACGTCATCGCGTGATTTGAAAGATTTTGAGATGAATTACTTGACTGTACAGTTCACGGTCACCGAAAACCTATCTACAGCATTAGTTTTCAATAAATCTCAATTTTAGAAAACGTACTGCTGTTTTGTCATTACTTTGGTCAGTATCAAAATTCTAATTTAATTGAGAGTAAGCAAGAAGAGTATTGTTCTTTACGTTTAATTTGCTTTAAATTCGTGCAGTACATATAGTAATTGGGGATTATAGTAATTTGTAATAACGACGTTTCTTACCTACCGTGTAATGAGCTTGTGAATTCAAGCAAAAATTCCTTATAATTTTACACCAAATCATTGCAAAAGTTTTTTTTGTAAGTAATGTGTTTCTTGTAATGGCAGAATCAAAGTATAATTTCTCTCTTACAAGCAGACATTTGCTCATTTAAATACGGCATCTGTTGCAACACATACTTCGTTATTTCTTTGCTTACACTTGTCACTATTCTTATTCTGATAAAAATTTGTCAATAACACTAACAGGAATTTCACATTGTACTTCTGATATTTGGTCAATTACAACTTCTTACAAAGCTTGATTCTTAAAACTGAGATTCACGGATACGAAATCTCAATCTTTGATATGTAACGATCATAACCAGGAGAAAAATGATCATAATGACCAAAATTAAATTTTCAGCAGTTGACAAACAAACCTTTTGAATCCAGTTAAACCCTATACGATCCAAAGTGTAACGTGCTTCTTGTTATTGTTATGGATTTTCATTTTCCCTCTGGTTATATAGATGGCAGTTGAATGGCTTTCAATGAGTCCTAAGAGACAGCGCTTAAATATCAAAAAATAATTTGGAATTGACAGTGATCCTTTTCCTCCTGGATTTCACAGTTAATTTTTCTAAATTATAATCTCTCTTATTTTTATGTTATATGGCTTGTAATGTTCCTGAGCTTATCATCAAATACGTTCATCTTTACTGTCTCAGAATAAAATTTAGTTCACACACATTTTTACAGATATTGTCTGAATTTTCCAGTATCGTCAAAAGGTGTAAGTAATGTGTTCAATAGATGTTGGAAATTTCTTCTCTGTCTTAAGATGAGTTTTGATTGTTCACTTAGGTTTTCAGGATTCTTTTCTAAATACTTCAAGTAAGCATTTATTCATCTTCACTCTTCTTTACTAACTGACTCACTCTATATAATTCTACACTCCACTCACTCATCTTTTTCCATTTTCATTCTTCTTCACTCACTCACTCTATTCCACTTCACCGACTCTTCTCCACTCCTGTTCACTATTCATCTTCACCATGCACTCACTCTATTTCACTCCACTCATCGTCACTCTTCATCTTCAATCTTCTCCATTCACTCACTGTATTCTATTTCAAATTCAATCTTCTCAATTCCTCTTTGCTCATCATCTTCATTCTTCTTCACTCACAACTCCATATTATACTCCATTCACTCTTCTATTCCACTTCAGACTCCATTCGCACGAGGTCACGGGTTCAAATCCCGCCTGGATCTATTGGAGTGGTTCGGAACTGTAGGAACCCGTCTTTAGAAGCTTCCCAGCTCGTTTAGGACGCTAATAACAATTCACTCCAGACTCCTCTCACTCACTTCCACCCCTCGCTTTTCTCCACTCACTCACTCTATTTCATTCCACACTTCACGCACTCTTCTGCACTAATCTTCACTCTTCTTAGCTTAAAAAATCCCTTTCGGTAGGCCTACAGGCTAAGGTAGATCTCGAAGTTTTTTTTTTTTTTCAAAAATTCAAATCTCGCCTTATATGAGCGCTATCGAGAAGCTGTTTATTGGTTTTTTGATTATTCATCAAGAGCTGTTCAACGATACCCCACAAGACGTATATATGTAGCGCTGCCCCCAGACCACCGTAGGGGGTTCGCCCCCAACTTCAGTGTTCGCCCCCCAACCAAAATCTCCCTACAGCACTACACCACCATGGTGTCCATCTGCAACCCTCCCACGGGGGGCTGCACTCCCAAAGGGGAGGTTTACCCCATTTATTGTAACCTACTCTTTGTCATACACCTTCAAAGAAAATTTCGTTTCTCTACCTTCAATGATTTGGAAATTGGGCTTTTGGGGCGGCCATTTTGGATCCAAGATGGCGACTATTCCCAAATGTTGTAATATTTCCCTAAACTACTCGTCACAATGCACTTTTATACCAAATTTCGTTTCTCTGATTCAAATGGTTTGGAAAATGTTTGCTTAGGTCCGCCATTTTGGATCCAAGATGGCGTCTTTGGATACATCATGTAATATTTTAGTAACATACAAGTGATAATGCACCGTGTTACCAAATTTGATATTTCTAGCTGCAGCCGTTTAGGCTGTGTATTCTATACAACAATGGGTTCGGAGGCCATTTTGGATACAAGATGATGACTTTTTGATTTTGCTGTCAGTTTGAACGACACTATCCAATTAAAAATAATGTGTTACAAAAACATTTTCTTCCAAATCTAATCAGAAACTTGTATATTGTATGAAATACAAAAAAGTAAAATGGATATACTACCTTTTGAAAACAAGCTTCCCATATGTCTTATAAACTCCAGTTCCTTTCCTTAGTCGTAACTTCTTCATTACGCAGAAATAAAAAAGTCTGACTATTGTTTTCTTTGTAGCTCTGTTTATTAAAACATTAGTGTATTGCCAAAACTTCCGGAAACCTCTTGATATAGTTCAACTTAATTGAAAACGTTTACACCAATTGTACAAAAAAACAAACGTTCAAATACTAAACAAAAGTGAACATTTTGCAAGAAGTGATCAAACGTTTAGTAATTTGAGGTAAATACGAGTATAAAATATTTTAAATTGTAAAATAATGTCACTTTTGTTGAGTAACAGGTGTAGATTATTTAGCATACTACCGATCCATAAATAACTTATTCTCTAATTTATATCTTCAGGCCGTAGTGACATGTATTCTATAAACTCGTTTGAAGTGTCAAGGACACCTGAATGTATAAGTTTGCAAAAAGGAGCTCAATGCGGTCACCTGGTAAAACTAAGACAGAGAAACTGGAGTAGTATCAGACATAACAGTTAACGTGCACCAGAGTCAGAACAATGACACGACGATAACAGATACACTGAAAAATCATCAGGTTCATTATCATCGTTCTGTCAAAATGCAACAGATCCTTCAAGGATAATTTAGCCTTCTCCATTCATTATGATCCTTCATTATTTTCGTCTTAGCGTAATGATTTATGTTCATTGATATTGTCAAGAAGTTAAATCTGTCTTCTTCATTTTTCTCTTTTCCTTTCTAGTTTTTCTCATACCTTAAATTGTCTCCTTCAGCATATACCAGTGTCCTAACCAGTCTTGTCTATAGTGTCTTTACTAGTGTTCCTATCTCACTTATTCTCATATGTACTTTTTCCTTATGTACGTTTTCTGTCCAACTGTTTTTGTTTTCTTCCATTTTCATATGTCAAAGGCTTCCACACTGCTTTCTTCAGTCTTCCGAACAAGAACAAATAACGTAACAAAAGGTTTCTCGGGGCACAAGGTCCTCTTGATCTCCCACTAGTGATGAAAATAACAAAGCAGCTCTTGCTTGTAAGCACATTTTGACATGAGAATACCTGTTGCGTCTTGCCCGACGACGTCGGGAAAGGAGAACAAGTTAAAGAATCAAAACACATTGGCACGGGAGTAATTTAAACACTCCACCTTCTTCTCAATCAGCATACTTGGTTAACTTATGCATACCTTCATCTGTACAACCACATACAAATGTAAATCGAGGTTGGATATATAAGAAATAGAAGCGATTTCCTCCATGAGAATTGTTTCACTCTACGCCTAATTATAGTTAGAAAACCAACATGACAGTACAAATACGCGTCAAAACATGACATGTCAGGATATTCCTCCATTTGGAGGATGAAAGTTTAGTACTTCAGCATCATTCAGAGAACCGCGAGAGAGTTAGGCAGAAATCCCATTCTTGTCTTGTTCAAACACATACAGAGAGAGAGATAAAAAGAGATAGAGAAATAATGGAAAAACACGGGAAGCGAAAAAAGAGTGGAGAAAACAAGAGAGAAAGAAAAATAGTGCAAGATATGGAAATCAATGAAATTTTAACGCTTATGAATACACAGTCTGCGTCGCTCTCCCCCTGCCCCCTCCCCTACTCCTGTTTTTTTTCCTTTAGTGGATAAATCTCTTTCAGGAGCAATCGCGATCATCATTTACAAAGATTAATTCCTTGAAGACAATATTTGGAAATCTTTGCAGAGAATCGAACCAACGACCTTCTGAATGACAGTTGACACGATGGTCACTAACTACACTGACTATAACAAAGGAGTTGTTAAATCAGCCATTAAACTTGCTACTCGGAGCGATTTAATTATATGCATCCTATCTTTCAGTACCTACTCTCCACGTTCCCATGGTCACTAATTTAAGATAATCTACGATAAATGCAAGAAAGCAATTATTAATAATAAATATGAACATATCAACATATATTTTGAAATAAAAAAGAAGAAAAATGTTAGCTCAACGCCGGGAATCGAAACAGGTTTTTTTAGTAACCCATCGTCGTACCAATACGCCAAATTCTCTACTCCTAATTGATCGCTAGTCAGTGTTCTTTACGTTTAAGGAGTTATTTTTCCACTTCCGTAGCAATACTATCCTCCTGCTTGTGACTAGCGAGAGGAAGAGTGCATTGTGAAAACACGAGTTAATTGTGTGTGCAATAAAAAATACCGTACCTAACCTCTACACGCGTTTTTTCACTAATTTGATTAAATTTTACTAATGCGTTTATATATACGAGGAAACGCTTATATAAAAAAGAGGAAAGTAAAAAAGAGAAAAGAAAAAAATCG
Source organism: Lepisma saccharinum (assembly GCA_022664845.1). Classification (NCBI taxonomy): domain Eukaryota; kingdom Metazoa; phylum Arthropoda; class Insecta; order Zygentoma; family Lepismatidae; genus Lepisma; species Lepisma saccharinum. Next base: position 10,120 of record JAGDQP010000316.1, read on the forward strand.
AACAAAACTACCAGGATTTGATCCCGGGTTCCTTGGATTAGCTTTTCGGCCTGCTACCAATACGCTAAATTGGCAACTGAAAATACCTCCTTGGAAGTAATATTTACTATAAAGCAGTAATGCACATGCGCGAGAATGGCTCAGCCTCGTGCGCTCTTCCTGTCGCTAGTCGCAAATATCCTTCTGTTTCTAGTAGCAAGTAATGAGGGTTCGACTGATGATGAGATTAAAAAATTCGCTTTGTGTAGACCGTATCGGATTTGCTGGCAGGAGACCAATCAGAAACCAGATACCTATCTCGTTAAAAGTTGTGTTGTTTATGTAGCAGCATTTTTATTCAGAACCATTCGCTATCCTCCAACAACACAAGGGAAGCTAAGATAGAAACAATACAGTGCCAACTCTCGCGTAGACGCAGAGCTGCTTGAACTATAAGTAACACTGAGAAGGGTTTGTCCGACAGCTCGTAGCTTGGTCTAGTCTGGTGATCAGCGTGTTGGAAAACTGATCCATAGGTCCCTTGATCGAATCTTAGCGGCAATGTTTCTTTTTCTAATTCTAAAAGTACTATTCTCTGAATGTAAATCCATGTAAAGCCACGTGTTGGCTAGATGTCATGTGATGACAGTAAGTATCACGACGAGACCACTGGTTGCCAGCTCCCAGCGTGGCACGTTGGTAGGATGTTGGCTTACGAAATAAAAAAATTGGGTTCGATTCTCGGCGGAGGAGATTTTTTTCTTTTTTCAAAGGGCCTAGTAGGGTAAGATGGTGAAAAGTGTCTTGGAAGGAATCGTGATAAAAAATGCCACCACATTCAACATAAAAAATGATGGCTCTCCACCACATTTCAGCTCAAAAGATGCTAACCTAACCTTAAAATAAATCAAAGTGTGTTTTTGGTAGTTTAGCGATGTCTCGGTCGGATTTCCACCTACGATGACCAGGCACGTACCCAGAATTTGGTTTTGAGAGGAATCCAAGGGTTTCCGGGGGTCCAAGATATGTCGGGGCATGAAATGTATATTAAATATGTATAAGTACGCCTGAAGTTACAATATTCCCCCCCCCACTCACCCCTAAATACGTCCCTGACGATGATCTTTTTTTTAAATTTGCAATTTTTTCAAGCTCTACAAGATGGTAACTGTTTCATTTATATTGGTGTCAAATTCAAATTTTTAGAGAGGTTAGAAAATTTAAATATAGCTAAGATGACAGTTCGCTCCAAAAAAATATGTTACCTATTTTTAGTGGTTCTATAACCATGAATTTTTAAGATGTTTTAAAGTGGTAGAACAGAACAAAAAATAATCACGTGGCCGGGCTTCTTGCGTAACGCATGCACTGTCAATACAAGTTCGAAAGTGCCGTTTGTCAGGTCGACTGGACAAGAAGTTGGTTTCTAAAGTGAAAGATCCCGGGTTCGAGTCCGATGTTTCTTCCTTTTTCTTTCAATGTATATTTTTATATGATCATATTTATTATTTAATAATTGCTAGGATGTATATAAATAAGTGATTACCACTGGAAGCTAGGATGTATCTGAATGCACACCCAGATCGCATGGGGCGCACTCTCATATACAGTCACTTTACAAATTCTTCAATTTGCACACCCCATGAGTTTCTCTTTAATTATGCATGAACAAAATTATTCTTTTTTAATTTTTAGTACAAATTGTTTAAGAAAAGAATGGCTTTACAAAGTTCTTTTTATTACGACTGTTGCGACCGTGCAAACAGGACAGGGATTGGGATAAGATAAAGATAAAATTAATGTTATATATACCAAATAACAGGTGGAAGAGAATGTTAACAGTACTTTTGCGTATGCCCACCGCTAACCGGAGGCTGTCCCCCCGCCCGCGGCTCCGCGCCCAGTTCCAATCGGACGCACCATGCCCCCTTGCACACCTCGCACGGTGTGCGTCCAGACACATCCTAGCTTTCAGTTGTAACTACTTATTTATATACATCCTATAGTAACTATTAAATAATAAATATGAACATATAAAAATATATTTTGAAAGAAAAAAAGAAGAAAATGTGTTGTCCCGGGATCTTTCAGTCAAGAAGCCGACGTCTTGACCAATCGCCCACGAATGCGACATAATAAAAAGGAATATCGAACTTTTATTTACAGTGCATGTGTTACGTAAGAAGTCCGGTCACGTGTCTTTCTTTGGTTATGTTCTACCACTTTAAAACATCTGAAAAAAAAATCATGGTAATAGAACCACTAAAAATACATAACATATATTTTTTGAGCCAACTGCTGTCCTAATTATTTTAAATTCAGTTTTTAGATTTTCTAGCCTCTATAACAGTTTAATTTGGCGCCAGCATCAATGAAGCAATTACCATCTTTTATTTGCTTGAAAAAATGTTCAATTTCAAAAAGGTTCATCGTAGGTGAAAATCCAACCGAGATATCGCAATTCCGACTGAGGTTTCCAAGACATTTCCTAACTTATACCAGGCAAACGCTGTGATGATGCCTATAAAATAGATCCTGGCCGTCTACTTTCCAACACACTTCCCAACCCTATCCCGGCTTGATCCTCAGATGCCTAAAGGCATTAAAATAATGTTTAAAAAATCCTTTCAGGATCCTTTTAAACCGCTTAAACGACATAAATCAATTCACACACGCACACAAGTCATATACTATAGATTTGAATATACGAATATAATATAGTGGGAATCAGGAATAGTACGGTACCTCCCGCTCATTGTAAGGCCCTGCTCATTGGTAGAGAATTGTCGTAGCATTCGGAAGGTCGTGGGTTCGATCCCAGCGGCCGACCATCCTGACTGAGCTTTTCCCGAGTTTTTCCTGAGTCACCAGGCGAATATCGGTATTGTACCTTCTACATAGACCCTGGCCTACACCTTCCCGAATTCTTTCCCCTTCCATATCCCGGCTTGAGCTTCTTCTACCATGATATATTAAAATTTGATTTAATCTATATGTCCTGTAATTAACATTAATCACTTTGAATTTAAAATCAATTTGAACTTTATTTATGGCCTTTAGGCATCTAAGCCTCAGGTCGGGATATGGAAGGGGAAAGGATTCGGGATGGTGCCGGCCAGGACGTTGATGGTATCATCTCGGTGTTTATTGAGGACAAAATATGGAAAAACTCTTTAAAGTTGCTACAGTGTGTGAATTAATGTACTTTTACAGGGAATATGTTATGAAAATAACGTGATAAAATGAATATAATGCATTATAGGTGTTCCCACATGCAAACTTCCAGGGGGAATTCCCCCCCTCATCCCCCTATTAATTTGCACAATGGGTTTCCGTACGTTTGGCGTATCTGACTTCTGTGAATTCGAGTATACTTTACAAACATAGGGGAGTTGTAGAATTTGCGTTAATTTTTTCACTTACAACAGCTTATCAGAATCCCTTCCAAATCCAGTATCCATTTTGTCAAAATGTGTAGCAGTGTGTTGACATTTATTATTATTTGTTTTCTTGTATTTTAGTGAGCACGGGTTAGCGGAGGTTAGGTTAGGTAAGGTCAGCTTCGCACACACAGATAGAAATGTATTTTGAAAGAAAGAAACGAAAGATACATAACCGATCCTGACCACACCTAACGTATTCTAACCCATGGTCACTAATCTAGAATAATCTACGGAAAATGGAAGAAAGCAATTATTAATAATAAATATAAAGAGATTGAAATATATTTTGAAAGGAAAAAAATACTCACACCCGCCGAGATTTGAACTCGGGTCCTTTCACTCAACAAGCCGACTCCTTAACCAATTACCCAAGTTCAGAGCTTGCAAGTGGAGATTTTGAAGTTGTATTGACACTACGCATGTATTACGTAATAATGCTACAAAATGTCATTTGGGCATGCAGTGCTGTAGTTCCAGAATTTTCATAGGGTATACGCTAAGTTTATGAATCTTTAAACAGAGATCATGTTTCCATTAAGTATAGGGAAGGAATAAGTTAATTTCTACTAAAACAAGAGAGAACGCTAAATAGACTACTTAAATCTTCTAGTGATAAAATAACAACGAAATTATATGCATAATTTGTTGCGTTGAGGGAATGGGAGACACGATTGTTGCGTCTTTTGCGAAACTACAAAGCATCTATATTAGTTCAAATTCAGTTACATTTCATTAACCGAATTCTCGACTCTGAAGCCAATGGATACAAGTTACATTAACGAATAAAAGCGTTCAAGGCAATCTTTGTACGATAGAACGCGAAATATGTTAAGGTTCAAAGTTTCTTTGTATTCTTAAGCGTTAAAATTCCATTTATTTCCATGTCGTCCGATATTTTTCTTTCCCTTTTTCCGTATTTTCTCCTCTTTTTTCGCTCTTTCCCGTCTTCTTTCATTATTCTCTCTCTCTCTCTCTCTCTCTCTGTGTGTGTGTGTGTGTGTGTGTGTGTGTGTGTGCGTGTGTGTTTGAACAAGACAAGAATGGGATTTCTGTCTTACTCTCTCGCGGTTCTCTGAATGATGCTGAACTACCAAATATTTCTTCCTCCAAATGGTGGAGTATCCTGGGATGCCATGTTTTCGCGCATATTTGTACTGTCATGTTGGTTGTCTATTAGACTACAGTGAAACAATTCTCCTGGAGGAAAGAACTATTATTTCTTACAATTCCAACCTTCATTTACTTTTGTAAGTCACTGTACATATATAACTTCTTTATAATAGTGGAATTAAAACAACAAAAGTGTTGTGTGTATTGCATAAGCATACAAGTTATGTTGAATTTACTTATTTATAGCTTTAGGCTTTTCAGGCTCACGCTGACTGACCAAGATACTAAATATGAAAGTGAGGGTCCATGACAGTGGAAATAACGCTCCTCTCTCAGCGTAAACATCTGGGGGTTGTATATAGTGTACGTCTTTCTTCTGGGCATAAAATTTCGCCAAAGTTGCATGCATATTGGTTGTAGGTGATTTGAAAAACTGAGATACAGTCAAACAAATTTTAAGATTTAGTTTTACATATAAGGTTCTCAATTCATCACTACTCGTGTTGAGTGTTCAGATGTTATTTGTACAAACATCATTTCTGACAAGCATCCCATCTACGAAACATCTACCGTATATTCAGATCATATATTACACATTTCAAAGTGAATTGGGGAAAAGGTTTCTAATTTCTTAATTTTGTAGCATTTCTCTTTGAAGTAAGGTATATAATAACAAACTTATATTTGATATATGAGAGGAAGCAAAAGAAGTCAGTATTATATTCAAAACTTGCTTTGCAGGTCACCCGCAGAATAGTCTCCAGGGTAACTCGCACCGGTTTCATTCTTGGTTTGCCTTTGAAGAAACCCTAGTAAAGGATGTACATAACATATTTCTCTCTTTTGTTTGTTTCTTTCCTATTTACCTTCTTTCTCCCTCTCTCTCTCTCTCTCTCTCTCTCTCTCTCTCTCTTTCTCTCTCTCCTTCCCTGAGATTTCGATTCGTTTCCTTGGAGATCAGATTAACTCCTAAAAACCTTTCCAAGAGAAGGTAGGAAAAAGATTAACAAAAGGAGGGGTGAGTGAGGAAGTTCTGCAATTTCTCTCTTTTGTTTATAATCCTTATCCCACATTTTCTCTGGATTCACCTACTTGTTTATATCTATGTTTCTGTTTCAAAGGATATAACAAATAAATCTTTCCGTAGATCCTTTACTTCCTGTTTCATTCAAGTTTAATATTTCTGTTTTTGGTCTAATCGTAATCTTTGTCTGTTTCCTTGGTTTCATGAGCGACTGCAATGTGAAAGGTTCATTCAGCCTCTAGTTCCTAAGGTAACAGGGAATTGGGCATTTTGTTACAAAGGCCATAAGTAAAATAACTAACTAACTAACTAACTAACTCTGTGGCTTATGGAACTCGCAAGTTCATCGCCGCAGTAACAAATGTTCGCCATTGAATTCTATCCTGGGCAATATCAAGCCAGTTTTCATCACAAACACCTACTTCTCGAAGATCTCTTCTAATATTGTCCTCCAAACGACGTCTCGGGAATAAAATAGTAAGTAAAATAAGTAAATAAAATAGGTAAAATAGTAATAAAAAACTTTTTAAAGATATACTTTAATTAAACAATACGTACTGAAAGGTAAAAAATAATTTTGTTTATGCATGACTAAAAAGAAAAGCATGTGACGCGCTCTCATTTGTCACTTTATAAATTCTTAAATTGGCCCGCCGCATTCTTTTCCTTTTAGTCATGCATAAACAAAATTATATTTTACATTTTAGTACAAATTGTTTAAGGAAAGTATGTCTTTAAAATCTTTTTTAAAATTTTTTTAGTTATTTTGGTGTTCGGATACTTTCTCTCAAGCTAATGTTTTGTGGTCCAAATCCTAAAGTGTTCTGCAACTAGTCAAACGCAACTTCGTTGCAGACTAGTATTTATTTTAGGATAAAGAAGTTCATATTAAAAGTATTAAAATATGAATTTAAAATATATAAATATATAGAAGGATATGAAAGTTCCAATAGAATATTGTATTGTCACTCGACTTACCTTGCTGTGTTAATTTTCATCATTGTATGACGTCGGAATATGAGTTAAATTAACGTTGCAATATTTGAGGACACCACGAACCATTGTGAACTAAAGAAACATTTGTAAAAAGAATCACACTTTTCAGGAAACAAGAAAACGTATGAATTACTAATGGAATTTATGTAGCAAACCTCAAATTCTCAGTTTGGTTACAATATCAAAAATAAAGTTTTGTGGGATTAGTTACCACTCAATATTTTTAGCACTGAAATGTTACATATGTTGATTTTGGAAAAAGGGTGTGAAACACCAGCAGCAATTCGCACTGAATAGAAAAAATAAATTAGGATAGTTGCCTGTATTTCCGACTGGGAGTGTCACGGTAAGAAACAGAAATATTGCATTGAGAAAGAGAAACTAATACACTAATTAACAATCATATTCTACTCTCCAATGACGATTTCAAACTCGTCAACAAATTATGAAGAATTTCAAGGCCATTTTATTTCAGAGTATGTCTCTGTGTATCGATCATGTCCCAGTGTCGTGGCCTCTGTTTTTGAACCAAGTTTTGTCCATGGTATGTGACACCATGACGTAAATATCCCATTGGGTACTTTAGCTAGATTATGAAAGTAAACTTAAATTTTTGCTGACGATTTCCTCCCTCTTTAAATCTCTCTTCATAATACTCGTTCTTCGCCGAGCGTGGCCGCTTATCTTGTAAATTAAAAATTCTGCTTTCAAACAACTATTTGGCAACCTTACTGAGATATGTTTGGTTCCTTCCGGTATGGTACCTTGAAACATTACTACGCCGATAGTTTCTCTTCCTTTCTTTGCGATCTAAGTAAAGCGAATTTTATAAATTTATGTTTTGTTTTCTCATCATTAATCTATAATGGCACGAAACTTCAATTATAAGAACAGGGAGAAAGTCACTCAAAAACGTAAGTGCAAGAATAGAGTGAAATAAGGTAATTTAGTAGTATTTTATAATGAACACAATATTTCATTCGTTTGACAGTGCAGAGGTCTTATCGCGGGAGATCTCAACGAGCAGGATAGATTGAAACGAACATATTAGGTTACCTACGGTGTGGAATATGGAATCCTACAGCATTAGGGTTCCGAACAGTAATCTTATAACGTAATACTGCCAAATTACCTTACTTTTATTACCCTGTATGAATACACATTATTAATTATTCATTTCGGTTGTCTACGAGGACAAAGTTTCCAAAACTTTTTAATCATCTTTGATTCTTCACTACTCACTCTTTAACCATACAAATCTTAATCATGTGCATACGGTTGCTGACCTCTCTACAAACTCATTTTCTAAGTTACGCTAAGTGGTTTCTAAACCAGGATCCTCAAAGCTACTGCTAAGTAAAGTTTCACAAATAGGAATAAACATAGATTCTGATCTTATGGACTGGTTTCTGAAAGCTGGATGACCTTTTCTGCGTCATAAAAAGTATATTTTACATATTTTATTTTAAATTATCTTCCTCGATATTAAGACCAACTATACCACCCTTTATTACGTCACATCAATCTTCTTTGTTTCCATTTGATTATGATTCAAGTTGTTATATGTTCTCATTTCAATAATTGTCATAATTCCAACATCATTCTTGACACGTTTAATTTGAATTTATGTATGGCCTTTAGGCAACTTTTGCTGAAGGCGGGATAGGATATTCAAAGGAAGTCGGCCAGTGCTTAGGTAGAGGGAACCATCCCGGCATTAGCTTGGCGTGACTGAGAAAAACACTGGAAACATCTGAGGATGAAAAGCTGTTGGGATAGTTCCCAAGACCTTCCGAATGCTAAGACAATGCTCAACCAACTGAGCTACGGCCCCTCAGTCATTCTTGTCTTTCATATGAACAAAAAAGTACAGGTTTACGTTTTTGACCGAATCCTCTAACGTCGTTCTGTAATTCCGTTTTGGTAACACACCTTCTCTTTTATGTCCTCTTCTTTGATAACAAAATGGGCGTTAAGACGGATTTTCTTTGCCAATAAAACTACTCGGGTTTTCTATTAAACGTTAAGATAAGTTACGATAAACATCCTAAGTTCCTTGAATGAGCACTGTTTTCTAGCTCTGAGAACAACGCTGTAAATCATTCTAAATTGTTGAAATTTGTTTAGTTTTGTTTTGCTATTCCAACTCACAATGGCAATGTTAAGACGATTGTTTCCCTTATCACAGAGTCCAAACAGGGAGGAAAAAAGTTGACGTCTGATTCTATTAACCCCGTGGTAACCTTTCAATACAATTTTAAAGATATCTGTCACGCGAGAAGTTTTACCGATATCTGAAAGATAGCCCGAAACTATTAAATAAATAGATTTGACACGAAAGTAAGATTGAAAAAGAGAAAATAAGTGTGGAAAGGTCATTGAAGAATTGAATTGTAGTTTCAGTATTATGTTCTGTAGAGAGTCAAACAAAACATTTAACGAAAAAGTAGCTGAATTCATAAGAATACCAGGTAGAGCTCTATTTAAGTATCATTTTGTTACGAAAGGTATCATATGTTAGTTCCCGCACTTCACCTCGGTTTTAAACTCTTGTGTTATCTGAAAGTAACAGTAGTCGATCCCAGTCTTAGAAGAAATCTTGTGAATTACAGCTTAAATCATAAACAAAATAAACTGTGCATTTCTGACTAAAATACATGTCATGCTTTTATTTTATTATTCATGTGTTTCTCTCTCTCTCTCTCTCTCTCTCTCTCATTCGAGACTAACTCTCAGCACATACAAGACTTTTCATTAAACTCATCAGTTCGTACGTATGGTACATGTTTGTGAATATATAAATATTTAATTTTAGGAGTTTCCTTCTGAACTCTATAAATTAGTTGAACCACACTACGTTAGCTTCGATCAGTTCATTAGTTCTCTGTTAATCACACACGAGGTTATGGAGTCGTCCAGTTATATTGCTGTAGTGTAGTTAGCAAGCAACTACCAAGTACCATAGACATAAAGTGATGACATTATTTATTAATCATGTATACCATAATCCATTTTAGTTCCACTGCTGTACATTACGTTATATATGAGCATGCAATATATGCTAACTTCTGCTTTCTATTAGGCCTAATTACCTATTAAGAAGGTTATTTCCTAACACGCCACAGACACAAATAGCGTACATAATTTTTGTGCGGCGTGACTACTTTCCATTGCGTAGATACTACTAATCTATACCACATCATGACTGAAATCGTTATATTTTTATTGCATCCACCTATAGCATTTATTGTTATTATCATATGAAAGGGGGGCTTCTGTAGCTTCATACCACGTCCAAGACATGAAAGTGTTTGATTTTGAAACAGAAAAAGGACAGAATAAGTAAATACGCATAATTAAATTCTGATACTACGAAAACAAGTTGTATACAGGAAATATATCTGCGGAGGATCGGCCTGACAATTTCATCCACTTGATACAGGTTGAACATTTTAAACAAAAAGAAAAGATTTCCAATTTGTTGGGGCTGTTGCGTAATTCTTAACCATTGTTTGTAACACATTTTAATATCTTCTGTTTGGAAGCTATTCTAGGCAAATAATCCGCTCTATTCTGTATGTGTTTCAAACAGATGTTGTTTAGAATGAAGAAATAGTCCCAACGAACTAAGAATGGACTTTTCATTTTATTACCAATTTATTCAACATATTCAATTTTACTACCTAACAATGCTGTAATGATTTAAAGTTTCGCCATTTGTTTTAATATTCGCCGTGAGAAAAGATATGCTTTAACATTATATCATCTTTACCTGTCATAGTATTGGGTCACAAAACCATCAAAACTGACTAGAGATGTATCATGGATCTCTTGAGTATCGTTAATGCTGAAATGTACATTCATAAAAAGCCTGAATGAAATCCCAAGGGATATTGCAATAATTTCCACGTAAAATATAGGTGGTTTTTTTTTTTCAGTTACCTTCATTCAAATAAACTGATATTTTTTTCTACGTTCTCTGTGATATTTGTGTACTATAACAGAAGATGTAAACGAAACTCAATTGTCCGTGTACGTGCTTTCAACACATAAAAAAGCTAAATACACACAAAAATAGCAGCTATATTGATGCATTTGCTTACGAATAGGTATGTTAAACAACCAAAAGTTCCTTCTTCTGAGGTAAATAACGAACTGCAAACCAGCCGTATACATAGCATATGCAGTAGAGAATAAAAGTACCTGTGTGACGAAAGATTGAAGTATTTATTACAGCTCTCGTGTTTAACGATGTTGCGCTTGAGAGTGTGTAACGTTTTGTGTTCCATAGTGGAGTTTATGTTAGAGCAGGGACAAAACCTAGCAGATGAACGCGGAATGTTGATTGTTATTACAAAACGTAAATGTGGCTGAAAATGTTCTGAATGATGTTCACTCTTCTAGTTCAAATCCAACTAATAACATTATTCTCATTTTCAATGTAAAAATCCGTTTTACACAGTTTTGATATAAATTTATCCAATATTTAAACTATTGAAAATCTAATGTTTAGTGATAATTAATTAATAACAAGAATGATCTTTTATGGATTTGAAAAGTTCACAGGCAGCTTCATCATCGCTGGGTTGAATAATACAGGTCGAGGTTTCTTTTTTCCATTCGTCGAGTAGTTGGAAACTGTAAGCTACAGTACCAACTCCTTAGCTGTAGCTTTTCCAAAGTCCTTTAACCCAACTAATTCAGGCAGATGGAGTGGTGGCATAGAAAAGTCAGGCACCGCACTCATGAAAGTTTTAAAACATGTATATGTCCAGATCTATTCATAAAAGGTCCTCAATATAGCAAATTTTGTCCTTAGAAATTTTCAAGCACTTGTTCTCTAAACTGACCAATATTCAGTTAGCTGTACTTTATATCTAAATTTGATTCTCTATTATTCAAACTATTCAAACTTTACAGTTAATCACGATAGTTAAAAAATACTAGGAATTGACGATATATATATAAAGTATTTTTAAAAAAATATGTTGGAACTTGGTTAATGTGTGCGTGTTAGAAATATTCAGCAACCATTACAGAAATTTTAATTACCCAGGAGCAAAGGATCTCTCAGTTCTCTTGCCTTTTCGTCAACAAGATTTAATTTCCGCTTGTCAAGCCTTAATAGTGTTCTGCAGAAACTAGAACATACTAATCGACTCAGTGTTGTCAAACTCTACACATAGTGTACTCTTTGTGTCTAAGTTCTAGAGAGAGAGAGAGAGAGAGAGAGAGAGAGATAATATTTCCTCAACAATTTTCAAGGATTACTTTATTCGTCTAGAAAAAATGAATACCTGAAATTTGAATTTAATGGCCTTTAGGCATCTAAGGCTCAGGTCGATACAGGGTAGCGGAAAGGATGCTTGAAGGAGCCGGCCATGGCCTAATATAAAGGTAACATCCTGGCATTTGCCTGGTCTGACTGAGGGGAAAAACAGAGGACCCTCAGATAGGATGGTCGGCCTCTTGGATTGGAACCACGGGATTTCCAGAGTGCGAAACCGACGCTCTACCACTGAAAAGAGCACCTGGATTAGGTAAGATAAAATGAATTGTATGGGCGGTAAAAGCACTGTGCTTCCCGAAAGAGCACCTGGAGAAGAGCGTTGTAATTACGCAGCTTAGTACGGTTAGTGTGAGCGATGATTTAACAGATTGCTCTAGATCTAACGAAATAAATGAAGGATCTGCACATAGAACAATTCTCATTTTTCATCTTAAACATAATGAAATTTTTAAAAGGAACTGCTGATTCTATTGTCGCTGTCATACAGATACAAAGCAGTATTCTAGTCTTAAGTTTATAAATGTAAAGTTAACTAATAATTACGTAACATCGTTGTCAAATATCTAACTACATGTTAATGGCTTAAAGTTTTTCTGTTTTCCGTAAATTCTATAGCTTTAGAATTAGTATAATTGAATATGACTTTACACATATTTTGAACATTTAATGTTAGTTGAAGCGATTTCACTGTTAGTTTAATAAACATTCACAGTTCCCGTAGTGAATTGGTTACAGTCATGAACTTTGGAACGGCACTGAGGAGCCATGAAAGTTTGCGTTCTGGTGCTGGCTATTTACACTGAATTTCTCCATATTTTTCTTTTCAGTTTCATCAGTCTTATTCCGAATGGTAGGTCGACGAAAATATTGTCTCTGCCTTCCCCATGTGATTTCCAGTTAAAGGGTTCGAAAAGGGACGTTATCCCTCAGACTTGCCATGCACTTAGGTCAGGTATTCTTCCATTTAGACTACTACAACTACGTCAAGTTTCTATATATGTGCAACATTCCACCCGCCTCAGATAAATTAGCTACTGACTGTTGAAATTTATTCATTCCGGTGCATGTAGAAGTTTTTAGTTAAGGAATATTCTCCTGCAAATCGTGTAATACGAAATAATTACATGTTAATTTCAATTTATACAAAGACTTTATGTACGGCAAGTACTACACAATACACATTAACATTAAACACACCCAACCAGCAACTGAAAGATTCTGGTTGGAGTGTAGATTATTACAGAGACCATTTATTTACATAATTTTGTTATCATACGAGAGAATTTTGTGCAGAAAAACAATTGTAATCTAATTTTGAGTCCTGGAATTGATTTAGGAATTCAATTTCTTGTTCGAGTGGAGAAGTCCTTTTATAAAATGGATTAATAGCCTATTACAACAACCATAAGCCCAATAAGATTACTAATGAAAATGCAATCAAACAGCAACACTTTTGTTCTGTGTTCCCTCCCTGTGAAATCAATCCAATATATTATTTTCAATGAGGCATCCATTTCCAAACGTGTCCTTGTCCAATCGCCATAAATGTTGGGAAATTGGCAATACCATTTGTTATACACTTATTATTTTTCAAAGCTAGGCAAATCTGTAAATACAAAATATCTTACAAATTGGGAGAGGTATTATTACTTTATCAATATTTTACCTCCTTGCAAAAGGATGTTGGAAAAAGATAAAAATATAATTATACAAATTTTCCTGTTAGTTACGATTTTGAGCTTTAATTTTTTACGATAATTAGATGATTCTAGAGACGGTTTGGAATCTTATTAAAGTATTAGAAACTGGTAAAATGAAGTCAACAATGCCGATATCTCTTCTTCTTTTTTTTATTTTGGACAAGGACCCGCTTGAAAATAGACGCCTCAAATCTTGCTTAACGCCTGAGTTTTACGCAACCCAAAATACAGCTTTGTACCGCGGGCTTAACAAGCTATCAGCTGCAAAGTACCAATCTGAAAGTCTTGCTGCATTTTCTCTCTCGATAATCCTGTCTTGCATCCTGTCACACTTTCGTAGTGCAAACTCGTGATAGACATCCCAATGCAATTACCAAATATAGCCATCTTTCAAGATACATGCATCAAAACATATTGATTTTCCATTTTCATTTTGCTACTTTCAGCATAGCGACGAAGATCAGTTATAAAGCAATTTCCCTTGAAAGTCTTCTTGCAAAGTTTGAAGTGCAAATAGTCTAGTGACAACATTCTAGGTAAATATTCGTCAATTCATTATCCATTCTCTTCTTGTGTTGAGTGGGGGCATTTTAGAAAAAAAACCGGTCAATGTTGCTTATAAACATAAGCGATACCATTTCACACATATATATTTATTATGTATTTATTTCAGTCCGTTTTGATTTCCTGGAGTCATCTAAACTAACTCAAAAAACAATAGCTAAAAAGTATTTTTAACAAAAAATTTATTTTCTCTTCCAATTTGCTGTAGATTTATAGAAATATCTGTAAACGTTGTAAGCTGTAAACTTGAATGTTTCTAGTTTATCCCAATGGAAATGAGGAACCGATAAAAGAGAATTATACCCACAATATAGAACAGAGATTTTTCATTCTGCTAAAGAAGTAGAGTTTATGTAAGTACATGCATAAGAGAGAAAAAGCGTTTAGCGACATCTAAACCATGATAAAGGTTTTAATTTCTCCTTTCTCCGTGCGTTACAGAAATGCAAATAAGTACCTAAAGGTTCATTCTTCCTCGGCTAAAATAAATTTGCTTTCTATGATCCACTTCAATTAACAAAAAAAAATGCAAGTTCTGAGTACAAATGGAATTTTATAAATGTTCAGTTCCATAATTGCGTTCAAACTACACATTTTATGATGTTTTATCTTTTTCTTTGATGGTCAGTAGTACAAAAAATTACGTTATCAACCAACTGTAAAAATCATGTTAGTATAATGCATACAAGTAGAAAAGTTACATGATTTAACAGAATGCAATTCATAAGGAAATTGAGACCTTCCGTGAACTTTTAAATGTACCGTAACTTAAAGATTCAGTACATCACGTCACTTATTAGTGGGAGAAGAACTTGGATATGTGGAAGTTCTTATTTTAATTAGATACATTCCCGGCATTCATCTGGTGAGAATAAGGTTAAACAGAATAGCTAACTCGGGAGGTCAGGTTCGGTATATGACTCAATGATTGGAACTGGTAAGTGATTAGTTTTCACTTATCATATGGTTGCATCGTACCCGGTTTCGGCCGAAGTCTCACACTGGCGAAAACTGTGAAAAATAGTAGAAGAAACAACACAATGTAACTAAGTGTGTTTGTGGTCATATCTGAACATGTCCGAACACGGTAGTGCAGGTCGGTGACAATGTGACCACTCCCAATTATTTATGTTTTTGTTTTTTGTTCTACGTTTTCAGCCGTGTTTGCTAGTGTAAAACTTTGCTGAAACCGGATGCAATGTGACTATAGGGTTAACCACCCCACTGTACTAATATATAAAATAATTACAACCATAATTAGTATGTAAACAGAAAACTATTGACTGTGAACACGTGCAAAACTTAGAAAAAATCAAACAAATAAAACGATATGATCGCAATTAACTACATGAAAAATTTTCATTGTTGTGTCTTGTGAAGTTATGCGAAAGAAATTATGTTTATATAACTCGTGACGTATTCATTGCATATCTGTGGTTTTCCTGCCTGGCCTTTCCACAAATCAGGAATTTGATTGAATATTTCAAAGAATGAATCAAAGTAATATTAAAAAATTGTTCAAAGGAGAAAATAAAAGCAAAACCATCATAGAGACTGAATATAGACTGAATCAATGACAAAAGAAATATCCGCGCGTGGAGTTTATACAAGAAAAACGAAGATATAATAACGGAAAATATACTTTCTACTAAATGAATTTAGTGAACAGAACTATTTATTAATCAGGTCCAAATAATAGATGGTTGTATCCAGATTGTTCCGTAGTGACCTTTTTCTGTACATTATGATGTGCGAATAACTGATAGAGACGAAAATATGCAAGAAATATCAAAGTGCATTTTGTATCCAGATTAATATTATGAAATGAGTGAATGACATCACGTCAATGAAGATAGGTTAGCATGGTTAATCTCCAATCCACATGAGCAATTATTAGGTGGAGTAGTTCTTGAAATTGCTTTTCATATTCTTTGTCCCGTATATCTATACATCCTACAGATGACATCATCTCTAATAGGTCCTCTCTCTCTCTCTCCCCCCTTTGATTTTCTCCTCTCTCTCTCCCCCTTTGATTTTCTCCTCTCTCTCCCCCCTTCGATTTTCTCCTCTCTCTCTCCCCTTCCATTTTCTCCTCTCTCTCTCTCTCTCTCTCTCTCTCTCTCTCTCTCTCCTTAGATAGTAACAAACAAAGCAATTCAATATATGTATTGAGAGCAGTATTCAACACTAACTTGGTACTGACAGGTACATTGTTCATCACATTTCCTGATTTTTTTCCTTATATATGTTTTATCTAATGCATTCAAGCTGATCGCCATATTTCATGCCTCATTTGGTGTGTTAGATGTCAATAGAAATTCGATTTTTGTACGTATCTTACATTCAAATTCAGTAGCAAAACCATAATGATTCAGAATTGTGAGAATATATTTTACGAGGGCTGTTTGATAAGTTGTAGCTCTAACTATAAAGAAGTTGTCCCAGGCGAATAATACTTAAAACTTCTTTATGCAGTCGCACTTCAGTGTGGTTCACTTCTCCCAGTGTCGTTCCAGGGCTGCCAACATATGGAGAAAAAAAACTATTTGTCGTGGTTCTCACACCACTCATGCACAGTATGACGCTTAAAACTTGAAAACCGCCATTACTAAAATAGAGAGAGATCGATGTTCCTAAAATACCAGGTTAGGGTGAAAATTTGCAGTAAAATCTGAAATCCTAAGTATTTTTCCCTTTTGTGTACAAATCAATTTGTATCCATTTCTTTAACTCTTGTCTTTTGTGTATGTATGTATGTATGTATGAATGAATGAATGATCTTACCACTACCAGGTATTTTCTCCCGATTCGCTCTCTTTCAGTACTTTAGTACAGTAAGACACTACCAGTAAGTGTTACATATTATGCAACAGATCCAGTTTGTGATAAATAGTTTCAAACTAACACTATACTAACTATTCTACGCCAATAAAGCAAGGAAAAGAAATTAAGAAAAACATGAGATCAAACTGATAAAGGTATCAAAACAATAATGTTTACAGTAATCTGGAATAGAGAGCGACCTCGGGATGGCTGAGGGGTTAGTGCGTTCGTTTTTGTGCGCGTGGTCACCGGTTCAAGTCCCACCCGGGGTCAATTGAACGGAATAGTTCGGAGTCCACTTTACGAACAACTGTAGGT
Source organism: Lepisma saccharinum (assembly GCA_022664845.1). Classification (NCBI taxonomy): domain Eukaryota; kingdom Metazoa; phylum Arthropoda; class Insecta; order Zygentoma; family Lepismatidae; genus Lepisma; species Lepisma saccharinum. Next base: position 27,367 of record JAGDQP010000316.1, read on the forward strand.
CCCCTTCTTAATGGATCACTATCTCGTTTAGAACGTTAATATCAACTCATTCAATCTGGAAAACAGATGAAAATAGTTTACATTTTGAGAAACTCATTCTCCCCAAGTTGTTTAAACTTCGTAATGTTGTATGTCTCAGCAAAACATTCAATCTACTAAGACATAAGTAAATCAGCGTATTTGGAATGAAAGGAATGAATAGCAATAACAATACTCAAAATTACCCTTAATCTTGTGTACATTGACTGAAGTCGTCATCTAGTAATGGTATAAAAAGGTTTACATGGAAACAGTGTTTTTAATTAGATCCCTTGTGAATGGAAAATATTTCACATTTATTCAATACTAAACAAACTGAACTTTAATGCTGTGTTGGAAAATTGTACGACTACTAGGTTTTTCGTCATAACTTGTGAAAAACCAAATCAGAAAAAAAAGGAACATTAAAATACAGTGCTATGCCTGTTAGAAAACGTGATAACAGATTACTTCGGTATCACTAAAGCACAGCCAAGAATATGCACAGTTGCAAAATGATGCCATCATACGTCGTTTCTTCCCATGTATCAGTGTTAACTGTGCTAACAATTAATATGCAGTGTGTAGACATTGTATACTAAGTGATGCAATAGAAGGTAGTGTTGAATTAAAAAGAGGAAGAATATGAATCCAATTCCTTGACAGTATTAAGGAAGATCAGTCGTATACTAACAAGGGACCATTAGGATTTGGTGAATTCGAATTCTGCAAGTGCTTAGCACCATTCGACAGAGCATTCAAATAAACCCAGGAAACAGAGATTTTTGCCTGTGAAACCTAAATAAAGATGGAGAGATATTATGTCAAAGTTCCAAAAAAATTTCCTTTTCGGTTAAGCAACTAGAGACGCTGCAGCCAAGAAGAACATGAACTAGATCGTTCTAAGTCCATATCAGCATACAGCTAAAGAAATCTTGAAACAGACATTTTGTAGGTATTTGAAACCAGATGTAAAAGATGACTGCGTGAAAAAGGTTGCGAACCACAATAAAGAATTTTGTACGGAATTGTGTGCATACTTTACCACAAAGGACCATTTTGATTTTCTAAATTCGATGTCAGAAAATGCATCTAAACTCCCCCCCCCCCCACAAAATGTGAGAGACCTTTAAATGGAATGGAGAAAAAAATGGCTTCAAATTCTGACTAAAGGCCTTCGCTTGGGCATGAACAGTGTGTGTCGTGTAACCAAGGCTATTGGGCCACGAACGAAGAGGCGTCGACGGTAGTGTGGACCAATTGAAGTGTCATCTACTTGTAATGTTTACAAAGCACTGCAGTTTCTTTATTGTGGAATGGAAACGAAATCAGCATAGAACAGCTCTTAACCAATAGAAACTTTCTTATAAATAGCTGCTTGCTTGTTCTTATAAGGAGACATCGAAACCCCTGACACAGAAAAACCATTAGGCTATTGCACACAAAGGGAATCGAAGTACAACAGCTTTCTATAGTCAGCAGACAAAAAGCGTAAAGACCTCCAATGTAAAGAATTGAAACAATTTCTCTTTTCATGTAGACTTGTTTTTCCAGAAGTTAATTTTCATAATATATTCATTCAATTTGTATTTACACCATAATATCTTTCATTTAAATATATTTTTTAAATATTATTAAACTTTTTCAAAATAGTGGAAGTATAATTGCATTATTTCTTGCTAAAGGAAGTTCAAATTGGTACATATAACTTGATTTCTTAACCAAGAATCTGTTCTGTACTATCTAAAATATCGCAGCAGTCATTTTCTTGAAGAAGGTATCTCGTTTAAAAATCGGTGAATATCTATGTTAAGTAAAAAACATTTTGTATATCGTCGCTCCCATCACAAAGTGACGTATCTCAAAATTTGGCAGTTTTGAGATAGGATCGTCAGAATATTGCATTTGTTGTAGAGTAAGTATGCCCAATTTCGCAGTATATTTTATATTTTGCCTATATTATCAATTATATAATTTGCTAATAATAACGCACTACATTGTTTGATAAGTTCTTTCAAACCTGACAAAAGACATCTCTTATAATTTATTTTTTGCTTTTGGAAATTTAGTAATTATCATCTAAAGTAGATAATGCAACTGCTCCCAATTTCGCAGTTGTCTTTCCTTATTTCGCAATAGAGGTGCCTAATTTCGCACTATTGTCTTTTCGGTACTAATTTTACTACATTACACTACCTTATACCCCTATGTATTATGTTTAGTACATTTAGGCGTATAGGCCTACATAAAATTTATAATGCTGTGTCATAAAATATTTTTGTGTTATTTATTATTATTAAATGAGCATAGTATATCTTATCATTCAAATTACCGAAGCTAAACAAAATGTAGGTCCATGCCTAATTGCACGGTGAAAACTATTTAAAAATATTATTAATCCTGTTGAAATAGCTAGATACAATAAGAAATAATAGAACATAAAAAAGGAAATTGCATAGGCAAGGCAATTCCAATTAAACAAAAGCTAGCCTACATGATAGATCAAATGAGGAAAGGTACAACATGTATGTTCAAGTGCAAAAATGGTTCTTACTCGTCTTCCTCCCTGCAACCATGGCACATGAAATCAGGTTCATAACGCAGAAGACCCTGGTAAAGTTCATAAAACCAATCCAAACAATAAAGACACTATCCATTTCACCTGCTTTGTCGTCGTTAAAAAGTCATTCACAAGAAAGATGTCGCTATCGTTTACTTTGATCCTGGTAAGAGCAGGATTAGGAATAGATTTTATTTCAGATGTTCCTTGCTGATACACTTCCACTGCTTTTGAACCATCACCAAACATGAGCGTCTTCTGGGCAGCTGTCTTCCTCTTGCGGACTTCTATGGATTTGGGTAGTGGTAACGGCTCTGGTGTTTCGACGACATGCATATGAGCAGCAGACGGCTTGAACGTGCTTTCAGGAAAAACATGTTTGCTCAGTGGATAAATTCAAGTTTTTCTGAAACCACTTGTAATGTTCTTCATTGTAACACTGTCTTGCATCACTTTGCCAAAGAGAGGCATAAAATCTTTCCTTGTTGGTTTGTAACCACACGATTTTAGTAGATCTTTCACCATTTTTCTCCAGAGAGACTTCATTGGGCCAAAAGCACTAACATCAAGTGGTTGTAGAATGTGTGTGGTATGGGAGGGGAAATTGAGGAATATCAGTTGGTTATCTTCGGCGAATTGCAAAGCCTGTGGGGATAAGTTTTTTAGACTACGCTCTAATTCATAAAAATATATTTTTTTCAGTTTTATGAATATGAGCATTTTTAAATTGCCCCCTTATGAGTTGGTTGGTTATTCTTACGTGTGATAGTAATAACTGTAAACACATATAGCTGTGAGTGTAAGATCTACACTACAAATATTCATATTTTTTTAAAGTCCGACACAGTGAGCATTGTATGATTACCAACAGGTTTACCCAGAATATCCCCCCCTCTTCGCCTAGCGCAACTCTAAAATATCATAGAAAAAGTTTCTAAAGCTTACAAGGGTTTCTAGAGTTTACATTTCCAAACAGAAGATCCAACAATAGAGTATGTTAAATTTCACAACGTTGCACACAAACGTGTTGTTACAACCTAATCTCCCTGGCTTTGTCTTTTCGTGTACCGGAGCTAAGCAAACCTTTACCGAAATTAAGCCTATAATGGGCTTTGAATGATGGCTATAGATATTATGAATATACCCTTATATTACTTGTCATTTCCTCTCTATATTCACATATGCATGCTGTAATATACTCAAAATCTCTGCTACAAATACCTGGTGAAAGAAGGAGCTGCACTCGATGTCTTTGAACGTTACGAAAAGCATACAACTCTTTCTATCTCTTCTAATTTCTTGCAAATCATTCAGTTGACAGAGCAGGAAAAAAATCTTCATCTAAAGGAGTATCTGTCATATATTATCAATGAGTCGAAACACTTCCACATCCTTTCCTAACTTCGTTCTACTTTATTGTACAAGTTAGTGCGAAATTGGGGATACTGCGAAATAAGGCATACTTACCCTATATTATCTTGTCTCAAATCGACGTAGCTCAATGGTACGTTGTTCAAAAGTTATTATCTGAAATAAGTTTGACATAGGTCTTTTTCTATAAACTAATCTCAACAGAAACTGACTATTTTGAGATACGTCACTTTGTAGCGGGGACTTTCAGCAACAGTCCATGCTGGTCTATGGGCTTATCTCATTAGGTGCTAACTGTATATTACTGTGATGTTTGCTTCATTGTAATTCGAGACCCGGAGCCCAGTCCTTCCTGTTTACACCAGCCTGCTGAATTCTCTCTTACTTTGTATGTGTAATAAAGGAGTTTTCTCCTCTTCTTTTTTGTAGTTATGTATATGTACCAGCGTTCTGTGATTCTGGATTTGTTCTTGCGGTTTACCGGTATTCCCGGTCAACTGTCCTATTTTGTCCTGTGGGGCTACGTATTTGTGCTCATGTGTTTTGCCACGAACCTATATGTTTGTATCAATTCTTGTCAGATTCTGAGCTTTTAAGTTTCAAATTAGGTACTATTCTTTTCTTCTTTCCGGTATTGCGGTTTATGTGGATCACTGTTTAAGCCGTCTGGTGGTAGTGAATGGGGTTAATATTTTTGTGAGGATGTGTTTTAAGGCTATTAGACCACTTTGGCTCAGGCCTATTATTTTAGTATTCTACGTTTATCATTTTATGTAGTCAGAATTTGTTTTAGTGGTCACCCAGCCATGTAATGACCGGGCTCTTGGCTGCTTAACTTGCGGTATATTCAATTGATTACGTCTCTTTCATTTTCCTCTTATCTGTTTGGTCTCCCACTTGAGGGGAGCTACTCTGGTATTTGGACTTTTCCAGTTTCCCGGTTTCCTTGTTCAAGTTTGTTAATCACTGCTTTCGTAACTGGGCTTCATTGTAAGTTTCAGATTCATTTGGTCTCTCTCTAATGCACTGTTTTGGCCCTTAAAACAGCCCTATTTCTTGTTATAATTACACTTTTCTACTTCATTAGGTTATTTGTGTTGTGAATACCTATAAGTGTTTTCAGGTTAGTATTCCATATAGGTACCTTAGGACAGAACACAGGTAAGGATTGTTCCAGTATATGTGCTTCTTTTTATATAATAATTTCTTTCCACCATATCTAATGCAGTTTTTACATTAGAACCACCAGCTCCGTGTATATTGGGTAGAATATTCCACACTTGGAGCGATCAATCAATCAATAAAGAAAATTTACCCATGGCCCGCAGGGCCCACAGCGTCCACAGGAAGGACTTATGGCCGACTTAGACCTCTTTCGTCCCGAGGTTTAATTTTATTATATAGTGGAATAATTATAGTTGAGAAGAAAGTGAATCGAACCCCATACAAGGACCTGAGACTCGCACCAATAAATTTGGGTACCACCAAAGATTGTAAATTTGTATACAATTAGTTAGGAAAACTTTATTGAAATTTAGAATAAAGTAATTCCAAATAAGGAAGAAGGGAATAGGATTACGGTGAAAAATGTTGCGAAAAAAAGGTTATCAGTGATTACCTTCCGAGTAGAAGTTCTGAACACACTAATTGTTTAGATCGTATGAGGATGCCGCTATCCGTGGATATGTTTTGGCAATGATTTAATGTAATTTAGTGTTCGTTCGTCTGCAAATTATATCGTTTGAATGTTGAATTTCTTAAATTAGTTGTTCAAGATTCTCAATTATCTTGAGACTGTCTTTATAAGTTTTTTTGTTCTTGACGAAAGCTTCCTGGCCTACAAAGATGTGCCCATCTATGGTTCTTATGATATTCAGATTAATTGCTTTGTGAATCTTGAGATTCTCTCTGCAGGACCAAAGTCAAAACTGTTGAGACCCACTTTAAGATAATAGTGAATTATTGCATTGTATCTTGAATCCTGTAGAAATCTCAGTTGACGATGCATTGGAATGAGTTGAGCTTAAACTTGAACTTGCTTGGTTTGACATTGTAGTGTTGAGTTCTTCTGAACTGAATATTTTTGTAGGTAATAGAGTTTTGAAATGAAAAGAGCGCAAGGGACAATTTGTTGCAGTAGTTTTATGCCCTTGTTTAAGACATCTGGCACAGTAGTTTAGATTTGGTATTTTGTTGCAAGTGTAACTATTGTGAACTGCCCCACATTTATAACAATGTGGTTTCTTTGGGCATTTTACATCATCATAATATTGTAAGAACGATCTGCAGGCGAAAGGACGAGCAGCAGAGTGAGATTCTTCCACATTATATCAATTTCTACCAATCGAAAGGCCATTAGTTATCACTTATTAGAAAGCTTACTAATTTCGAATCCCTTGTAAATAGTCTTATCAATGGTAATGGGCCGTTATTTTTTATGCGAACTGCGTTTGTAATGGAAATCTTTAAGTCATTGAAGTACTTTCTAAGGTCCTCTGTATCTAGTGTAGTAGATACGTTTCCGACAACACAAATGAAAGTAGCTTTAGTTAGGCTTGGAGCATCCTTCTTCTAGTTCAGTTATGGAGGCTGAAGGTCCAAAATCTTTGTCTTTGAAAACTTTTAAAAATTTATCTTTATTAGTTTTGTACATAAAACATATTTCAGTGCATGAATTTCGATTGGTGGGGAAAAACCGTCATCGCCAAGTGTGGAGTGATTTTGCCCTTTCCACTATTTATACTGAGATGTATTCCTGTGGTGTATTCAAGCCTATTTGATTCGTTACATTTTTCTGTGGTGTATTCCTACCTTTTCTGTGGTGTATTCAAGCCTATTTGATTCGTTACATTTTTCTGTGGTATATTCCTAAGTTTTCTGTGGTGTATTCAAGCCTATTTGATTCGTTACATTTTTCTGTGGTGTATTCCTACCTTTTCTGTTGTGTATTCAAGCCTATTTGATTCGTTACATTTTTCTAGGTAAAAGATTCAAAAAGCTCCATATGTGTTGAGTATCCTCTTCTGTTTCCAGTTATTTTTGCAGATATTTGGCTTCTGTCACAAGACTCGCACAAGATAGTGTCACAATATGTTATGTTTTTAACAACGTTTTATTTTAGAGTTGTATTTTCCTTTTCAAATCAGTCAAAGGTTAAAGGGCTTTATGGCCCTCTTCTTTGTTGTGATGAGCAAGAGCCTTCTGTATTTCTTGTCTTTTGAATCCGTTGTTCACTGAGTTTGTGCCACTAGCTTTTATTACTATAATATTTATTATAATATAGCTTCTTATTTTAAAAAATTAATTGCCTCCTGCCAGTTTCACAGATTACTTTTGTCCTTGAAAGGCCTGCGGTTCGTAATGTATCGTTTTCTCGTTTTGTATCAATTCTGTGCAGTAGAGTAGTTTGCCAATTTCTATTGTTAGGAGTTGGCCGATGTCTTAACCAAGCTCTGTTTCAAACCTAAGGTTTCATTTTTCATTTGAATTGTGCTTTTGTGAAGTGTATTTTACATTAAAAATTTCCAATTATCTTTTATTTTTAAAAATTAGATTACAGCAAAGCATCTTTTATTACTTAAATCACAGGTATTTCAAATTTTTATCACGAAAATACACATTTAGTGCTTTTGTAGGTTAACAAAACATGTACAAGTATATATTTTGTACCAATATTAATCTTCAGAACAAACTGTACACTGTATACCCAAGGTCGTATCTCATACCAGCAGAAGTAAGCCCAACTATTGACCATCACAAAGAGATATATATCTCAGTAAAGAAAAACTAAAAAAAATGTTTAATCTGTAAGGACAACAATTGTTTCGCAAACATATTTTAAAAGACTAACTTCTCGACTACTTTGAAAACTAAAATTACAACACAGTCTATTCAATGAGTTGTGACAGATAAGAACATGAGGGTACTTTTCTTTAAATCGCTCTCCTGAAAAGTTTGAAAAAATGAGATACATCACTTTGTGATGGGGGCGATGATATGACTGAGGCGTTCCAGAAATTAAAAATGAAATGCAATGACTTGGTGAAATGAGACTGAAAGCTTAACATTAATTTCATATACAGCTACAGTTGCTCCAGAGTAATAAAACAATTACATGGGCACAAATATTCATTTATATCTTGTATCTCTATGAGTGTCATAAATGTCAGATCAGCATGACGTTCAAGTTCATTCCTCTTAATTAAAGTGAAGTGGAACTGTAATTAATGTAAATTCTGCTTAAAAGATAATATTGGAAAGCTAAGTGGGTGAAAAGCATCCAACATTTACCTTCAGAAAAATATAAGCTCTCCATATGTTTGTACATATTACTTACGCTTTTGAGCACCTTCCAGAAAACATTCATATAGAAACGGTAAATAGAAGTGTGTTATTTTACGAGGATAAAATATAAGAAGTTTGAGACATGAGAGTTAAGAAACTTTAAGGAAAGTTAAAAACAAATAAATAAGAAATAGAACAGTACGAAAAGAATTACTCAAATGTAGTGTTGATATTCTATATGATTTGAGCAGTAGTTCCCAATCTGGGGGTCGTGAAAGACATTCAAGGGGTTGCTGGATATGGAAAAAGGAAAACCTCGGAGATCAAAAGTTAATATATTTTTGGAACTAAAAGAAAATAGGCTTGCCCCCTGATAAAAATTTTCAAATATTCATAACTGAGAAAACTTTGGTAAACTTTATTTTCGTATATGGCCAGTCTAGTAACTTTGGACTTCGGCGCGTCACGATTCGCCCCTTAGCTATTAAAATTCATACCCATGCCCCTGCCGGGACTCGAACCCGGGACCTTGGAGCCGCTGACCTACCGCAGTCGCCACCCGGCCGAATTTTGTTGTTGTTGTTTGTTTCAAATAGCATGAGTTTGCAAAGTAGATCTCTAAATAACTTATTTCACTGAACTGTTAGGCGAAATAGCCTTTCAGTTATGATGATGTAAATTGATTGAAGAGTTTTTCATGCTTTGCCAGAAAGAGAGACCAGAAGCAAAACGTTTTGAGTGCTTAAAAGTATATAAACGTAATGAAGATATAATGATAGAGATTTGGATTAAATTGTGTAGGTAATATGAATACTTAGTTTGTATTAAAACTTGTACAGTTTAATGTATCACCACTGAATTCGCGAAGATTAATTATTATTATCAACGAATCAAAATTGTTTGATATTTGTGTTTTGATTGACGGAATTCACTTAATTAAAACAGATAACAATTTTGATGGACCTAAAATATGTAATCTTCATCATCTCTGACATGATACGGGACTAGAAGTTCTGTATTGATACACCTATAAACACAAACACAAATAAATAAACACAAATTTGCAACGCATAAGATGACACACAAAATATTTCAAGTTGCTAGGGTAACTCAAATAAGAAAAATATCTCTATCGTGAGGATTGTTGAAGTACGTGTTTTGGCTGTTCTCCAACCCCAAAATACTTCCAGAATATTTATGTAAGGAATTTAACTCTCTTATTGTTCTTTTGAAATTTGTCCTACAATCTAAATGAGTAACCTATGCAATTTCGAGCTTCATCTCATAAGCTGAAAATACATTGATTGAAACTTCATTCCGAATCACATTCCTTTGTGCATTTAAATTATTATGAGAGACGTTTTAAATCGTTTTATCTGAGGTTTTTGAAGCGTTTATTTTTTGTGGGTATGTTTTTGTAGTTTCAGTGCAAACATAAATTTGCTTTCTGTTTGATATCCACAAAATTACAATTTCTATGACCTTTTGTCAATTAACATGTAAAATGTAAATCTTAAAGATAAAGGAAAACAGCGTAACTTCATTTCCATTGGCTACAATCATTCGTTGCAGCGTGTGACCAATAAAGTGGGAGATGAGAAGATACTTCCACAAACAACACAACAAAAGAAGAGGACAACGTGCTTCAATTCCTGAATTACATAGGATTGGTAATTTCCGGTGTTCGTAAAGGAAGTCAAAAGTACACCCTAAAGGCTTTGTTAGACTTTTTCTGTATTATCACCATAGCAACAGCCTTCGAACAATAGTTCTCTTTCTTCTTCTTTTCTTCCCCCTTTAAGGTCTTTTTTTTATCATGTGGTTTTTCTCTTTATTCTCGATCCTCTTACCTTTTTTTTCTACGTCATTGTCAATTTTCTGTCCAGTGAACAAGGGATTAGTAGTGGATAGATTGCCAAATGACACTTTTAATGGACAATAATTGCGTCAAGTTTTTTTTCTTTCTTTTTACATCTACTTTTTGTACGTTTCATTCGGCTTTTTCTCTTCTGTTTCTTTTTTTAGAATTCTCCCTCAGAAACACAATGCCTTGAAGGTTGTTGAGATAATTCTTTCAGGTAGATTGCAGCAGACTAGAACATCAAATTATCTATGGTTGTTTAGTTGATGTGGGATGGAAAACAAACTTCTTTTGAAAAATATAAATATCTCTGGAGAAAATCTTTTCTTTCATTGTGGAGTCGTTGCTATAGAAATTTCACTTCTTTTTTCATTAACCGAAATAAAAATATGTATTTCCTAAAGTATTTTGAGCATTTCTGAAAAATACGTTCATGATAATGTTTTAAGTACATTAAAGAATTATAAGTTCTTACTCATTTGCAATGAAGAAACTTCCAACCATTCTCTATAGAAAATTGCTTCGTTAACGTTTCTAGGGGCCAGAATATCCAAAATAATCAAAACTATAGTTTGTAGAAATCGATACGTATTGATGTATCCGGACCTGATTTAAAATTTGGATCAATAGTAGTTGTTTAATGTACATAAATTGAGATGCCAATATAATAGAAAGAGCAGTATACAAGTTTTTTGGCTCCTTCACTCACTAGAAATTAACTCAGGTGTATTACTGTGTGTTACGTAAATGTGTTGTTATCAGGCTAGCCCGTTTGATGATAATGTAATTGGGAGAGCCGTAAAATATGGACCGAATTTATCTTTGTTTCGCCGCGAACAGAATTTTAATTCGAACTTAATTTTTAAGGCCATTAGGTAATTTTGGCTCAGGCCGGATGGATGTTGATGGATAAATTGGTGGTATGAAGAACGTGGAAGGAAACGGGACATCCCCGGGAAAACCTAAATAATACATGGTGTTTGTACACCAGAAAACCTCCATGGCATAAACGGACCCAACCGATGACCTCACGCGCCGCCTGAGGTAAGAGTACTACTATTGAGCCACCGCAGACAGATTGCAGGGACATGAAGGATGATGTACAAATTATCCCAGGTGGGCCGTTTACTTGGATTTTCTCGACTTACAGTAGAAATAGTACCTCATGGATATGTGAATTTCTTATACATAGCAGCTTCACGTCAACGTATGGGCGCCCACTTGTTGTTCCAGAGAACATTACGGAGTTCATGACTGTTCCCTGTCCCTTCTCTGGTGAATCACGTTTTAAACTGTTCTAAGCAGACGATCTATACCATATGTGGAGTAAACTGCATAATAGATCAATGTTTCAGGAAGGTGTTCGTCAACTTGGGTTGAATCTGTAATGGTGTGGTGTGTGTGTGTTCTATTAGAGCTAAAATTGACTACTTGTAGAATTGTCTTTACAGGCATGATGTACACATATCTCATCACAGGCTTTTATTCCTCTGTTATGTTCTCCGGGGAGTATAATTTGTAACAACAAGCTCATGAAATGTCTCATGGTGCACGGACGACAAAGAACCAGCTCACTTAACACGCAGTTGATTTCCAAATACCCTGTTTGTTCCCTTGCTTGTTAAATATGAACCCCGTTGAACACTTCGGGAACAACGTAGTCCTCACTCAATACCTTGCAGCCACACGCAACAAACACAACTATATGTTATGGACAACCATAGAAAGTGTCTGGATAAGTGTACAAACGTAAGAAGTCAATACATTATAAACTCAATAACACATCGTATAACTACTGTTATTTGGTGACGAGAAAGGGATACACCATATTAGATAAGTGACTTCTTATTTTCTGGACAGTATAGGAACTAAGTGACATACATTTTAATTTGTCAACCCTTAAGAAATCGGAGACCTCCATGATTGAATTCCAGCAACGTTTTTTTGCCTTGCAGAGTCAGTACCCACGTTTTATCTCAGTTTTTACCGATGGATCCAAATCAGATGAATCTGTTGGATGCGCTTTTGTTGTAGAAGGGGAAACCCGTCAATTTTCTCTTAATCCCAAATCCAGTATTTTTACTGCTGAACTATATGCTCTTTTAAAGGCTTTGGATTTTAGTCTTGTTCATGGTTTCAACCGTATCCTAGTTTGTACAGATTCGAAGAGTGTTGTTCAAAGCCTCGAGAATATGTATTCGAAACATCCGCTCGTGCAAGATATTCTCTGTAAGACACACGCCATCTGCTCTGCCGGTGGTGAGGTTGTCTTTTCGTGGATACCAAGTCATGTTGGTATCCATGGCAATGAATTGGCAGACGAAACTGCTCGTGAGGCCTCTTTAGGAGCTAACACTGATATTCAGCATGTCCCATTTCAGGACATGATGATATATTATAGGCAGGTTACGCGAAATGAATGGCAGCGACGATGGGATAACGTAGCTGTTAATAAACTGAAAGAAATTAAGGTAACTGTTGCTCCATGGAAATCATCTTGCCGAAATAGTAGGCTTGAAGAAGTACTTTTATGTCGTCTACGTATAGGACACAGTCGCCTGACACACGGTTATTTGTTACCTCGATTGGATCCACCACATTGTACTAATTGCAATGTGGTTTTAAGTATTCGTCACGTGCTTTTAGATTGTCCCGCATATAATCATCTCAGACAACGTTATAACATCCCCAATGACATGGCTTGTTAGGGGATGAATCAGCCATATTGCGACGAGTTCTTCTCTTTGT
>JAGDQP010000316.1:40308-53150 GCA_022664845.1 Lepisma saccharinum
TTTTAAGTATTCGTCACGTGCTTTTAGATTGTCCCGCATATAATCATCTCAGACAACGTTATAACATCCCCAATGACATGGCGTCATTATTAGGGGATGAACCAGGTAGGTTGCGGAGAGTTTTTAGTTATGTCCGTGAGACAGGTTTATCTCCGTCTCTCTGAGATGATTGTCACATAGCTGTTAAGTTTTATGTAGTATTATTTTATTTTTGTGAAGGCCTATTTACAGCCTTCACATTTTTAACTTTTATGCTAAAGACAATATACATGTGTACATCTTTAGTTTTTAATACGATTTTATTTTTCTGAAGAGCCTTCAGCTTTTATATGCTTTTATTATTTTAGTTAACAGCTATTTTTAGACGTTACAAAGATAAGGGGCTTCCCCCGTATCGGGACGGGCGTAAGCCATAGTGCTGTTACCGCCCATACAATTCATTTTATCTTTTAACATACATTTTAAACCCCGAACGTGCAGTGGCTCGCTTACTGCAACACGCATGTATCATTGCATTGGTCACCTCTAAGAGTTGGTATGTTTTTGTTCCAATTCTCTGCAGCATTAAAATTTCGTCTTACGTGTCATTATTCATTGAACACTGCGCACAACTTTGTTAGAAGATTTGTTTCATTGATGGAATAACTCTTTGCAAAGCAATCTGTGAGAAGAACTTCTTTTTTATACAGCGAGCAACAGCTTTCCAACTGAAGCTTGGACTCCAGTTTTCCTTAAAGGTTGAGTCATACTATTTTCATTGTTTTAATTTCGTAGTGAATCCATGATTATAATGTGAGTGAAGGCATTAATTGTAAATTCTGATCCATTGATTGCAGTTGAGCTGTGATATTTATTTAATTTGTATGAGTATTATTATTCCTCTGTCACTCCTTTGATTTTTAAATATTTGAAGCATGCATCAATTATAATGTGCAGCTCTGTTTGAACTCGGGTCAGACAGGTGAGACATAAGTTTCTAAAATGTGTCAGTGTTTCTACTTTTCCGCTGCGCTCATTGTCTTGTAGCGAAATCAGTGGCCGTTTCCTTCTTTTGGTAAATACTACAATATTTTCAGTTTCTACGTGATTGTTTCGTACGCTCTCTCTAGTACCAAGCAATATCTTATAGATCCATATTCATATGGTTATTTTGATTACATACCCAAAGAAAAGAATGTAAATATTTGTTTAGAAAAATTACTAATTCAAACACTAAGTATTTTACATCAAGTAAATTACACTCTAATATATGCTGGGGTACCAGGACAATATCGGTATTGCTAAGCATTTATTTTTTCAAGAACTATCGTTGTAACGACTGACATGTAGATTTCCTGGGCCCGCAGAGCCACCCAGGAAGGACTTCTAGCTCCTTAGAACTACTTTCGTCCTATGTAATTTATATTTATATATTGGGTACCAATTCTTGGTTAATTGATTAGAGTCGAATTCGGCACCAGGACACACACGCACCACCCCCAGACCTCCAGAAAATCTACCAGGAGGTAGCTATTGTAAATATTATATGTTTAATTGATTGCTGAGTTCTGATTTGCATATTATCAAGCTTTCTCCTAAATGTTTAAGGTGGACTAGTGTAAGGTAGTTTGGTCAGGTTGTTGGATTCAGGAAAGAAGGAGATGTTGGAAATTAGACTTGTAGAGCAGAGCGTGTTTTTATTAGGTGGTTGTTTAGAGGTATGCGCATCCGTGGCAAATAGTTGTGAATACATATTGTTGATTTCTGCTATGATTTGTCGAGTTCAGTAAGAAAGAAGTTCTTGGTAAGTTAAGTATGTTGTGTCTAAGTATTTTTGAATTCATGTGCAGTGGTAGATTGGCTATAATGAATTTTTTTGTTTGTCGCAAAATGGATATCTTTCTGACTGCTTAGTTACACAAGTTGAAATAGGCAATATTGTATTCTGTTGTAGTTCCATTTTGGTTGCTTGCCACATTTGTTCTGTGTATCTGATCCAATACCTCTCAAATTTTTCAATGTGTTCAGTGGATATTTTGGAGTAAAAACGTTCATGTCCATAAGGAATCATCGGTCTGAGAATGGACAGATAGAGTCTGCTTCTTATGAAGATTAAAATTGGAGATCGAACGTAGAATTTTAGTAGTGCTAGTGTCCTAAGACCTATTGCTTTTCAATCCGTAATGTGGTTTTTGAAATTTAGTCTCTGATCAAATGTGGCGCCAGGATATTTTGCTGTGTTTTTTATAGTAATGATTTTCTCTTTGTCAATTTTTGTTCCTCTACCAGACGGATATAACACTATGAAGTGGATTTTATTTTGGTTTAACTGAATTTTCCATGTATGACACCAATTAACCAACTTTTTGGTGATTTTTTGAAGCTTTTTGATGGCAGATTTTATTCTTTTTTCACTTGTCTAATAGGTAGTATCATTGCAAATAGACCCAATTTGGTGAGTTGGTGTTTCGGTTCCGGCGTGTCATTTACGTAAATTGTGTAACGTATTGGACTCAGGGCGGCACCTTGTGGTACTACTCTATAGATATTGATTGTGTTAGAGAACTCGTTACCGGATCTGACTTGAATGGTACTATCTGTCAAAAA
Source organism: Lepisma saccharinum (assembly GCA_022664845.1). NCBI lineage: Eukaryota > Metazoa > Arthropoda > Insecta > Zygentoma > Lepismatidae > Lepisma > Lepisma saccharinum. The sequence continues at coordinate 42,895 of JAGDQP010000316.1, forward strand.
GTTGTTAATCCATCTGACTTGCGTAGTTGGTAGATTCAGTGTGTATAACGTATGTAGTAGGCCATCATGCCAGACCGTATCTAATCAGATGTTAGGTCCATAAATACAGCGGCATCCCTTTGACCTTTATTTAGAGCTATTTATACACCGATGGTAAAGCGGATAAGTTGATCGATTTTGGAGACTTGTGTTCTAAAGTCTGTTTGGTTGTTGGTGATTAAATTAGTTTCTTCCATGAATTGACTTTGTCTCTTTGTAAGAACGGTTTCACAATCTTTGCTATTGTGTTTAAGGTAATAGGACGATAGTTGTCAGACTGGAATTGACTTGGGAATAAAGATAGTGTAAGCAGTTTTCCATTGATGGGGAATAAATCCAAGTTTGATAGAGGCATCGTAAACAGCAGCTATTAAAATTAGATTTTTTTTTTTAGATATTTTAGAAAAGGAATACTGTTGTTAATATCTGTTTGTGTACTTGAATATAAAGAGGCTATGTTAATGGGATCTGGGTGATATTTCAGAGTAATGAGTATAGGAGTTGTGTTCGGATCTTGAAATGCATTAGGGAGATTGTTTTCCTGTGTATCGATGTTAATATTTACAAATATTGCTACCCCACCTTTAGCTGTCTGTTTATATTTTCTGAAGATGTTGTATCCTTTTATTCTGAAAGGTAAATCTGGGGTAAGTTTAGTTTCATTAATGATCAAAACTTCTATTTTATTGTCTTGTGTGAGTTGGAAGGTTTCCTGTATTTTTCGCTGTCTGTTAATGTTTATGAATATGATTTTGAGAAAGGTGTTGGGAAAAAATGGTAATTTAATGTTATTCGTGTATGCCATTAGTATTCACAGAGGTGGTTTGTGGTGGTTTATGTTTTAATTTTCAATTACGACGTCTGCATGTCCTTCTGTGGATGTAATGATATTTAGTCTACATTTTAGTAATTCTTCGGCTGCTTGCTTAACTACTATATTCAATTTAGCTTGTTGTTGTTTCTTTGGTGTTATCATTGCTAGTATTGTAGTTATCCATCTACATATGGTGTCTCTAGGTACTGTAATTAATTCATCGGAAGATTCATCATCCGTATTTGGGTTAGAAGGTGTCATTTGTGTTAGTTTGATTTATAATATCTTCCTTTGTTGATTCTGTGGAGGCCTGAATGGACAGTTGGATGCAGCAGTGCGATGTCCTGTTATTTTGCACGTACCGGTACCACAATAAGTTTTATTTGGTATGATCTTACATGTGTAACTCAAGTAGGCTTCGCCACATTTGTAGCATGAGGTTTTTTTTGTACATTTTCTCTCCTCGGGGTATTGTATACATGACTTGCATGGGAACGGCCTTCCTCTGGTTCCAGATTCTTCTGCTTTATACCTGTTGTACCCTATGGAGATCCCGTTGGTGATCAGATGACTAAATAAATTGGTATTTTTTTGTAAATACACGAACAAGTGGTAGAGGTCCTTTGTCATTAATAATTCTTGTAACGTTAGTAATGGGTAGTTCTTTTGTTTCCGGTGTAATTTCAAATTATTTATATCCATATTTGTAGATACGCCCCTAATTACACAAGTGAAACTGGTATTTCTGGCTGGTTTTTGCGATCTTTCTGTTTTTCTTCAAAGCTGTTCATCTTCGCGTTTGGTCCAAAATCTGTTTTCTTAAATATATTTAGTAAGCGTTGCTTGTCCTGTGCTTGTCCGAAGTGCATCCTGAATTCTGTGTGTTGTGTCGTTGGGAAAATGTTCAAATTAATGTTAGGTAATCTAGAATTAATTCTTTTGTGTAGAGTTAGTGGGTCTAGCAGATCATTTGAGATTCTGCTTAAAATAACTGAGTGTTTCATATTCAATTCTAATTGTGTCATGTTCTGTGTCTCTATAATTTTGTTTTGATTATTCTGTTCATTATTGGCGGTGATTTTTGTTTTTATGTTCTCTTGATTTGGGTTATTACCCATAGTCAATGTTTGTCCTTCCTGATCCCTGTCATCGGTGGTCTTACTGCTCTTGAAGCGGTAATGTTCTTTATTGTGTGGTTTGAAATTGTTACAACGGTTGGCGAATTCGAATGAGATTAGAGATTTTGGAAATTGCAAGAAACGGGAAGAAAATCTTCATTGTGTGATGGTGAATCCGGTGAGCAACTGACAGCATCCGTTATGGAGTATTCAACTGGTGTGTGCTCTATCTCTTGATCATGTTGTGTTTCATCATCGCTGAGTGTTTGAATTTCTTTTCTTTGAGATTGTCTAGGTGAGGGAATAGAAGAACATGCAGTCTTATTTGTGTTTGAAGCCGGTTTGTTCTTGGGAGTTCTAGATCTGTCCCTCTTATGTTGTCTTGTTGTAGGTTTGACACTATCTTTGCTAACATTTTCACTAACATTTTTGTTGTTAGTGCCCAGCATTTTGTAACTAGGCTAGATTGATGTAGGATAAGGGATAATAATACTATCTTTAAGAAAGAAATTCTCAATTTGGTCCTAGCTAGCCTAAAGTAGGTATTCTACCTATTTCTTTAGGAATTCTAGAGAGCAGTGGCCCTCAAACTGACTTCGACTGTAAATAAATGTGAATTTGTGAAGTTACCCTTATGCTATCTACCGATAGATTTCAGATAGGTTTTGTGTGATTAACTCTGTATTTATTTATACTTTTTTTCAGTTTCTTAAAGGATTTTGGAAAGAATTTCACTTGAATAAGTATTCTTGTACATATTAATAAGAGTCTTCGTTACGAGTACTAGGAAAAGAACTTATTGTAAATTCAACAATACTGACGATTGATTAACAATGAAGTATTGTTAGTTAGCGTAGGGTAAGCATTTGAGAACAAACAAACGTATTGTAAAATTAACAGAAAACGCTTAACAATACATGTTTTCTAAATGCAACTATAAAAAGTTTTGGTTCCAAAATAACCCGTTTTTTTCGTTACGTTTACGATAATATCGTTAATATTGCAATATATTTTCTTAGTGTAGTATAATTATGTATTTCACTGATTAGTTTATTAATTATATTATGAGATCATAGCTTCTGTCACCTGTTGTACACAGAAAGAATAAATGTCAGTTATCACTAAATTTGTATTGCTAGTCATGATCAGGTTTTTAACACATCTGTTTTCACTTTACACATGCCATTTCACTTCGCTTAACGTTACATTTACATCCTCTTCAACATAACGGTAATAACAATAAAAACTTGGCCTGAAACTGAGATGCTTGAGACCATAAATAAATAAATTCAATTCAACGTGAGAAATATAACTAATATAGATCATCATTGGCACAGACAGAAACACTTGTTTGATTCAGAGAAACTAGTATCGGATCACATAGCAACGCAACATATTTAGCGACACTTCTCATACGTACAGCGTAAGAACACAAGAATGGACCTGTAAAAGATAAATTTATAGATTCGATTAAGTTAAAGATAGACATATTTCTGGTCATTGCACGGTTGGTAAATATGAAAACTGTTTGTGGAGTGAAAAGTAAGCATCACCTCTGAAATGCAAACGTTAAAGGCAACGCCAATATACTCCTTGCAGAAAATACGAAATATATAAAAACAGGTGCCGTTGAAAACTGTTGTCGATATATCTGAACTCACAAAAAGAACTTGTCTTTATTTAATTAATTCTCTCTTTCATCCTGCTACGTCCTTTATTACAACACTCACTCATTTTCACTAGTTTCCGTAGTAATTAAATCTTCATTAAATTCTGTCTTTTCAAGCTGACATTGTGAGTGACATTTTTCTATTTATTTCTGCTATCCTCCTATCAAGAACAATTCTGTTATTATTCACATAACAGAAAACGACAATAAAAGTTTAGAAATTTCTTTACTATAGCAAAACTAATAGAAGATTTGTTCGTGTTTGAAATTTCAGTATTATATGTTTAAAATGTGTCAGTTGTTTCGTAGGATGTATTTGGCTCGCTGAACAGAACAATCCCTTTAACGATTAAGCTGCACTTGTTGTTTTTCTCCCGTCAGCCATTAGCAAATTGGCTTAAGCCTAAAATAGGGTACAAATAACTTTTTACTTCATTACGTCAGAGGAATACCCCGTCCAAAAAAAAGTGTAACCTAATACAAAACTTAGTGCCCAGTAAATATTGACAATCATTCACGTGAACGTTTCATGTGCTGGGATTACATTTCCGAAATAAAGGCTATAAGGAGAGAGAGAGAGAGAGAATATAACATTACATCATTATTTCTCTTTTTGAGGGGAGAACATGGCATTAAGAAAGTCAGTATTTGTTACATTATAATAGGCACTGTATTCTCCTCCCTAAAGTTGGCATTTTACTTCCAGATTATAATAAATACTGATAGAATTCTGATAGTCATCAAACTAAAAGTAGATACATGAAATCTGTTTCCGGGTCAATACAATTGTACGTAACGTCCTTCCTCAAGAAATAAAAAGAATGCACCTTAAAATTAACACGGTATGACAAAGAATTGTAAACAATGACCGTTGAAAAAAGAACTTGAAAGTTAAACTTCTGGCGACGCTGGAGCATTATTTCTTGACAAGCAGATCATGTGAATCATTTATTTTATATCTGCGTTAGTGTGGATTTAGGTATATGCAATTTTTTCTTAACTTTCTTCTGATATTTTGTTTCACGAATTCGTAAGAAAATTGGTACATTTTATTTTCGTACTTTTTGACTTCTACTCCCCTGGTTTTTATGAGTGCAATCCTTGTTAAAGTCCACATTCATCCAGGTAAGATTCGAACCCGTGACTTTAGAGGCGCTGTTCCAACGCCCCAGACTACACTACTACCTCGGTCCTTTCAAGAATTCGTCTGCTTAGCATGTTCTTCATTGTATATACCCCACAACAAACTCGAGAGTTCTTTCGTAATTGTTTTACTGTAAATGCAAATTGATATATGTTGATGCCTAAATGAACATCATTACTGTTTTATGTAAAAACAAACCCTACAAACCTTTTCTCTATTGGATGTATCTTAAAATTCACGGGATGTAAAATCATGGAACAGAGATTCGTCTGCACACTTGTGGCTTTTCATCTCATACCTCTTTTAACAAACAGTTGAAATACTACAGAGTCAGTCCATCTGAAATCGTCCAGCTTGGTTGCTTAATTTTTTATCCCAACCGAATAATTAATTGTGGTTATTTTTGTATTGCGGAACATACCAGAACTTTTGTTTGGAGACTTTTACAGAAAATGTAGTATCTCCGGACTGATTTATCATAGTGCATTGAAACAAAAACCATGTTTTGCTTTAAACTCTGCTTGCCAATTTTAGTCCTCTGCATAAAAAGCCTGAAATGTAATCAAAGTAGTCAAAATGTCATTGTCTAAATAGAAACACTTCCGGTTTTCAGGGTTCTTTTTCATACGAAAGGGATTGAATATCAAAGTTGATTTTTGTACACTAATACATATCAAAGTATATTAAAGATATACAGAATATAAAGGCTGATATATGCTTTCTTATTTTTTTACGGTTTTTTGAAAATCTAAAAATTCGTATTTTATGCATACCGCAGGCTCAATGCCTCTGGTGAGACAAAATATAAAAATGAATATTTTCACACGATATAGAGGAAAGTGCCCTAAACCGGACTCCCCCCTCCCTAAAGCGGACCCCCGGTGCCCTAGCTCTGCATTTTCCTGAATTCTAGCGGGACCAAGTGTAAATAGTAGTTTAGGCTTCTACAACTCTGTAGCGGAACGCACACGTTGCCCGCTTCACTTGTTGTTTATCCGTCCGCCATTACGTGTTTTGAGAGTGGAATAAGTTTTTATATTGTGCTACATTTTTCGTTATTTCTCCTAAATATTGGCCGGTAAGCCTTTCAACCTATATTTATTCTTAAATGTTACGGTTTAAGGTTCATGTTTATGGTTAAACCGTTTAATTTAGATGTTTGGTTAAAAAGTTATTGGGTCAACAAAATGTTGGCTATAGTCGCGCAAACCGGGACCCCCTTGAGTTGCCTGAACCAGACCCCTTATTTTTAACCCGTTTGACATCACTCCCATTCCAAAAAGCAAAAAGAAGTCCTCGAATAGGGGACGAAAGGCCTGCATTTCTAGAGTAATAACATCTATTCCTTATAAAACTCAATTGGTGGAAACTGAAAAAGCTTAAGAAACCAAGAAAGCTGAACAGCTAGCACAGAATCGTGCTCAAGGACGCAAAAGCAATAGCAGCCAGGAACGAGGTTCAACAGGAGAGTCTTCAAGGAAAGGGAAAGGGCTTGTGAAAAGGCGTCTAAATTTTAAGACAAATGTGAAAGTATCAAACACCGACGACGAAAACAGCGTGTAATCTGAAACATCTGAATTGGAGCTTCTTCCGGGAGTTTCCCCATCCAGAGATGATGATGTTTGGTGCATTTTTTGTGACAGAAAATTTTTAGAGGATTCTTAAGGGCAACTTTGGTTAATGTGAGTTATGTGCTCGCTGTGAGCATATGTGCTGGGGCTGAAAAGTCTGTGTACATCTGCTATTTTGTCGCTAAACGATTTAATTATCTCTTATACATTTTCTGTATCTTTTTCTGAAAACATTCTGTATCTTTTTAAAACTAAAACCTGTAATTGTTATACTTTAAAACTAGATTATTTTTTCTCCGATTTAATACGTCTTTCTAATTTTGTTTAGTTTATTTTATCATTTTTACAAGGGGGGCAATTTTGGCAACTATTTTTCAAATCGCCAAAGTGTAAAGTTTTTGAAAAAAAATTATTTTTATGTTAATGTTTAATTATATTTGCTAAAAGTAAAATGCAAATAGTGTATAACATTATACAGTAAATATTACATGCTTTGAAACATATTTTTTTACAATTTTCTTTTTTAAAATCAAAAACAAAATTTAAGTCCGGTGTTTGGAACTTTTCTCTACATTTATGTCGGAAGAAACTCAATAGATATTTCAACTTTGATGTTTGAGTTTCAAGGCAGTTACAGATTTGCAAATTGGGAATGAATAATGCTCGTGCGCGCTTTGGTATGAACATTGGAGAACCCATGCTATGCTGCAAACCCAGATGAAAATCTATTTTTATACGTTAAAAAATGGTAAAAACTACTGTAGAAATTTCAACCTTGATATTTGAGTGTCAGAGAGTTATAAATTTGAAAACTGAGGATGAATAATAGTCGTGTGCGCTTTGGCAAAATATTATGTTCCCACCAAATACATAAAGTAGATTATGGTCCTGAAATATCCTTTTTCCAAAGCTTATTTTATATATACTCACAGTTGGTAACATGTATGCTCCGCATTACCACTTCCATGATGTCTTTTATTCATCTCATTATGTACCCAAACCTGTTGCAAAACATTTCCACCTTTGTATGTGTGTATGAAGTGCCTTAACAGCTGTCTGCATCTGGTATTATTTAAGTATATCAATTATCCTTACAGTAGTAAAATAACTCTTCATAATTCTGATGATAATAAAGAATATTTATCTTAACAATCATTCTATATACGAGTTATCAAATCCTGATAAGAGCATTATTCATCCCCAGTTTGCAAATCAAAAACTCCCTGCAAACTCAAATATTAAAGTTGAAATTTCTACCGCAGTTTCTACTGACATAAATATATAACGTCTGGTTTCACCAGGGGTATTGAGCCTCCGAAATACATAAAACAGAATTTTTGGATTTTCAAAAAATAATCATAAAAATATTAAGGAAGCATACATAAGTTTTCACAGTCGGTATATTTCATATGTAATAGTGTACAAATAATCGGTTTTGACCTTCAATTCTTATCGTAACAAAAAGAACACCAAAAAACGGAATTGTTACTATTTTGATGATCACATTTGGATATCAATTTAACCACTTCGATTACGTTTCAGGCTTTTCAGGCAGTGGACAAAAATTATCAAGCATACTTGAAAGGAAAAAATGTTTTTGTTTGAGTGTCCTATGGTAAACCAATATTAGATTTTCCGTAAAACTCTCCAAACACAAATTTTGGCGTTCGCCTCAATAAGAAAAAATGACCGTCATTATCCCGAATTAATCATTTGGGATAAATATAATGCCTGTTTTAAACCATTCTTAAATAATTTTAAAAAGATTAGAAAGTAGTCTATCAACCAAGCTGGACGATTTCAGACGGATTGACTCTATTGTCTTTCATGGATTCACATCATGATTGATCAAGCATGCAATAAACATACGTGGTAATGTAATATTAGTTACATACACTGTGAACCCGATTACACGGAATGTTTAACTTATCTGTTTTCTTGATTCAAATCGATCTCCATAAAGATACTTTAACTTTATTTTGTATTTTGCGTTTATCGAGAAAATGGATAATATACTTCACTAAATAAATTGCAAGAGTCTCGGCACGTCATTTTATGTCCTACCCGCTAGCTTGGAATCGTACTATATACACAGTAAAGCTCTGCATTAATAGAATCTTGATACAACAGACTTTGTATTTAATTGACAAATTAATATAGATAATATAGTTAGTAAAATTAATTTGATACTCAACAGGTGGAGTGTGCGGTGTGCTGATGGTCAAGAGAAACTAGATACAGTGAGACCCGCTAACGTTGGTAATTTGATGCTGTTGTGCCGCCTACTTGTCCACAATAACCTTCTACCAGTGAATAAAAGATGCTATACTGCACAAAATAGCTGTGATAATTCAATACTTTTCGGTGTCCGAGGGCACCTCTGCGTTAAATTAACAAAAAAAGGGGTTGCTTTCAATGGTTGAGCACTATATGTGTTTCTAAATGGTGATTGAGCACCATGGAGGGTGTCACACTAGCACTGTCACTGTGTTGAACCAACATTGAGAACACATCCTTTGTGTTGAATCATCAAAATTAGCCCGTTTCTTCCTGTTGACTGAACACAAAAAAGTGGTGGTCGGCCTGGGACACCGAAAAGTGCACAATTTGATACTCAAAATAATACCAGCTAGAGGTTAATAAATCTTTGTCACAATTTGGAGCACTAACTCATTCGTCACTACGCAAAAGTAACGTTAGACGACCATCCAATTTTTCGTAGCCGGAAGCGACATTAAATCCTAAACAAATTTGACGTTATATTACAAAAGGACGATGCTACTTGAAACTTTCTGTAACACACATAATGAGAATACTTTCAAATACAATGCGCTTCTGCGCCTTCACTTATCTTTTTATAGGGTAATGAACGATTTTTTCAGTGTTGCTTTGCCTGTCATCTATGGAATACATACGCGCTTAATTATGCTGTGAGAGGGTTCGTGTAGGTAAGTTTCTTGTGTTCTTTTATGCTCATTTCTATGTGTCTTTTCCGATTCTCAGTCTTATTTACTACAAGCCCATCATCGCTGTACAAAATTTGGTTGATAGATCAGATTAACCGCTTCGGAGAAGTAGGACTACAAATAAAATGCAAAATGACACCTTAAGGAATCCTTTTTGCTTGTCTTCAATAACGCAGGTACGAATATACGCGCAAAGGTATTGCAGAATTGGAGTTGCATAGCTAGAGCACTATTGTACTCAATGACACTAAGGATGAACTTCCATTTCAATATCAAAAATCCCTTTTGGTAGGCCTACAGGCTGAGATAGATTTCGAAGTTTCGCTGGGAGCCGGGGATCGCCCCCCAACTTCAGTGCTTTTGAGAGGATGCGCCTCCATTATCTTACCCAAAATCTCCCTGCAGCACTACACCACCACGGAGTACATCTTCACCCTCCCACGGTTGGCTGCGCCCCCAAAGGGAAGATTTGCCCCATTTATTGTAACCTACTCTTGGTCATACACCTTCATTGAAAATTTCGTTTCTCTACCTTCAATGATTTGGAAATTGGGTTTTGGGGCGGCCATTTTGGATCCAAGTTGACGACTTTTTGAAAGTTTTCTTATTTTGTCGTGACCTACTTGTGATAGTACAACTTCAAGTAAAATTTAATTTATCCAGCTCAAACGGTGTGCAAAATAGGATTTTGGGCGGTCATTTTGGATCCAAGATGGCGACTTTTCCCAAATGTTGTGATAGTTCCCTAAGCTACTCGTCATAATGCACCTTTATGCCAAATTTCGTATCTCTAGCTCAAACGGTGTGGAAAATGGATTTTTAGGTCCGCCATTTTGGATCCAAGATGGCGTCTTTGAACTCATTAGGTAACATTTTCATAATCAAAAAGTGATGTTGTACCTTTATGCCAAATTTGATTTCAATAGCCCCAGCGG
>JAGDQP010000316.1:58150-131715 GCA_022664845.1 Lepisma saccharinum
CATCGGAATACATTACGTGTTTCCACTGATCAAGCGTCCACTCCTGGATACGCCGCTTCGCATTTACTGCTGTGACCAGAGGTTTGGCGATCGCGGCCCTGCCATGAATTTTCATTTTACAAAGTTCCTGTCGCACTGTTTTTGATGAAACCGGGTTCTGTAGGCCGGAATTGAGTTCAGACGTAATTTTCATTGCAGTGGTCTGCTTTTTAGCTGCTACAATCCGTTTTAATGCCCTCCTGTCCCTATCGGACAGGATTGTCTTTCGACCACTGTTGTGCTTTGCAGACGTTGTTTGCCCATGCATTGTGTATGCCCTCGTGACATTGGACACAGTGCCTGTCGATATCCCCACAATGGTCTCCACTGTTGTCACTGAAGCTCCAACCAGACGGGCACCAACGATCATTCCTCTTTGGAAGTCTGTCAGGCCGTCCATTTTACCGCACCACTTGCACACCACGACACTCACAGGTGAACTGGGTACTGCTGACGGAAGAGGAAGGTCCACATGACACATTGAAAACAAAACATGATCGGCAACCGCAACACGTGGTGTACAGTGGCGGGCCACACTTACGTGTCCTGTATGACGTGTTTTTAGATTTTTTTGTCCAACCCCTGTATATATATAAATATACACTTTCATATCGTACCGATCTCAATAGGTATATTTTCTTCGAAATCTACCTAATACTTCTTTCCAGCTTTGTACGGTACATCAATTACTCAGTTGCTTCTACCATTGTCTATCGTGGGTTATCGCAATGTTCAGTTATGCACATTAAGTAAGAGATAAGATGATAAGTTAGAAAGATGCGTTAGTTTTACCGTGCAGTTGTCAAGTGTTCGACCATATCTTTGGAAAGCAAAAAATAGCTTTTTCAGCAACATATCACTTTCATTCAGAGAATTTAGTTCCCAAAACCAAAGTTTAATGCAAAACTTTAATGAACAGACTTGTATGTTCTCGTTTGCGTAAGCAGAAATAATGTATTATAGTCAGGGCTGTAGTCGAGGGTATACGGAGATATACGCCGTGTATCCTCTGATTACCCTTACACATTAGCAGATATCATCTGTTAATTTAAACATGAATCAAATGGTAATGAAAACATCGTCTCCGCTTAAAGATTCATACACTTAGCGTATATCCTGTGACAATTCTGGGACTACAGTACTGATTATAGGGCCAGAATGACATGCTATTCTGTTCGGAAGGAAACTAGAACTTGTTTATTAACTTGTCCACAATTGTTTTGTAAATTCAACTAGAGAATATGTACACTGAAACAGCAATAATGATCTCTACAGATAACGCAGTTATTTCTCGCATCTGATCCACAGCAGCTGACTTCATGGGAAAACATTAATCTTCGAGATATTAAGATTTATATTCTTTGTAACAGAAATATGATAGAAGCAAGGTTATTGTGCCCCGTTGCTACGGCTGTCAACAATCTTTATTTTCTCCCATCTGTTTGTGCTTTGGATAAGGTAATTTGCAGGTTTTCGCCTTTCTGTTCCATCCAGGTTTTATTATCTGCTATGGTTCCATCCACGTAGAACAGTAATAAATAATAATTTTTCTTGTTACGTAGCTCATAATAGGGTTTAATAGATTGAAAAATATAAGGTTAAAGTACAAAATTGATGTCACTTTATTTCGGTTCTGTGTGTTCTACTTTTATTTCGTTTCCTCTCTTTTTTTTAACTTTTATTTTATCAGTATCACTTGATAAACATTTTTCCGGACTTTCGTTCATTTACTGACAATTTATTGGGTAAGATCTATTTATCTTTCTTCCGCCATGTGTAAACTTTGATATCGAAAGGTCACGGGGTGATGTTTAATCAACTGTCAAAACGTAACACGAACACTCACTCACTCTCTCTCCCTCCCCCCTTTCTCTCTCTCTGTTTGTGTACACTGCCTGATAAGTAAAAGCATCGCTCTCTCTCTATTGATGTTTTAATGTGTGTTTCTACTTGACGTAGTGCTTTTTGACTACAGGCATTCAGCTATAACATTCGCTTCCTAAATATTTGGTTGGATCGTGAAAGTATTTTCAACACGGTTTGTTCTCTAGATGAAAAAAAATACGACTTAAAATCCAAAGAAGAGCTTTCATGAAGAGACGCTACAAAATTATGTATTTCCGTCTTAATGGTCAAGACAGGATGTTTAAAAAAGAAACGATATTACTAAATCCGTCATAAATTAATAGAAGTTTGTATCGACCTCGATGCCTGTGTGGGACAAGACGCTGGCAGGCACGGATTTATAAATAGGCGAACTAGACCTGGGCACCAAATTTTGGGAGCTCAGTTATTATTAACCACTATCAGACGTTACGGGACATTACTTGCCAGAACAGAGCGCGACAAAACAGTGCCGGCTAGAATAGATCGGGCGACAAAGTGCCGTTGGTCGTAACAAAGTGTGTTTTGACGAGGGCGCTGTTTTGACAGTGGGTCTTTTGTGGCAATGCTAAATAAAACAGTGTATGTAAAATAAGTGACGAGTGTTTGTTTTATGCGCGTTATCTCTGTGTGGCCCGTCTTTAGGCTTCAGCAGCAAGTACTGTGAAGCCTTATACAACCGCGCTTTCCGTCCATCTGACTGTCGACAACTCAGGAAACTACTAAAGATAAGAAAATGGTTGAAAGGTCGTTGGAAAGGTCCTGGCGAGGTGAGCTTAAACCCTTGTCATTCATCCGGATCTCAGGGGCGGAGTGAGCAATTTTCAACACTGTTACTACAAGGTACTAAGGCTATAAAGATGTCTGAGTTGTTGTTGAAAAGGTGTCGGCGAGTCGAATTAAAACCCGTATAGATAATCAGATCATAGGGTGGGTTCCCAGGTACGAGCGGGGGGAAATTTCAACACATGAACTACTCGTACTAAGGCTAGGATGGTGTTTGAGGTGTCGTTGGAAAAGTCTTGCCGAAGATTTTTACCACGAAACATTGTTCATAGAAATACGATACTTGCTGCAACAAAAACAATATATTAATAATGGTGTTAAATAAAATAGTGTTTTCATAGGTATTACCATACTATTTCACTTATAATTGGGGTACCAAGATTTACTGTGCCCATGGAGCCTTCAACCTTAAATCCGGACCTGGACGTTGAGCCGCTGTTCCCAAGATCACGGGTTTGAATTCCGCCTTGTGCACGGTGGCTTGTAAATTTTAAAAGACACTGCAGTCATATAATCAAGAAGGGCCAAAGTCAATAATTACTAACATGGTCCGTACGAAATAAAGTTTACCATTATTTTAAAAGAAAATTCTGTAAAATTTACTAAATATAAGTGCTATCAAAATGTTATGCTCATTTTTCTTTTACTTTTAGTGATTTTCTAATGCTATTTCTTTTTCGCTCTTTTTATTTTTTAAATCGTAAAACAGTTTAATACAGAATGCATTCGAGATTAACCAAACTTGGTATGTTGACCTCAGTAGTAGCAATATGCAGTTCTATGCTGTAGACTTTTGCCATTCGAGAGTCATGTGAGTCCAAAGAATCAAGAGAAGAATTACTTTTTTGTTAAAGAACTGTCTAGTAAGTTAAAAGATAAGATAAAATGAATTGTATAGGCGGTAACAGCACTATGGCTTACGCCCTTCCCGATATGGGGGAAAACTGTCTAGTCTACTTGTAAAGTGATTTTATACTTTACGTTGAATAGTAAGGATTCTTTTGTCTAGTCCTCCTCTGAAGCAGACAACCGTGCAACTTTTAGATGTTGTTTGGGTTGCATATAATGTAAGGGGTTTTATCAGGTTTCTCCAAATTGAAATAATATTGTTACTGACGTCCTAAACGGGCTGGTAAGCTAAGGACGTGACATACAGTTCATTTCGTAAAGTGGGGTCCGAACCACTCCATTCAATATACTCTGACAGCGGAAATTGAACCGTTGACCACGCGCAAAAATTGAGTTCACTAATCTCTCTGCGAGTATAATTTAGTTTGAACATGTGGCTCATTCTACGCCAAAACGCCTGATTCTTTAAATATATTCGACCGTGCCGTTATACGCCAAATATTGTTCAGTTGTTTATATGTGTAGATATCTATTTAATAAGATGTAAAATATATTTTATTTTATTTTTCTGACAAAAACTAGAGCCAGGAAAAATTGTTAAAAATAGCGGGTTTCCATTGATTTTGTCTATTACATATAATACGGGAATGATAAAAAGCTTTCTCATTTTCTCAGTTTTCAATCAGTTAGACTGAATTTGGTGTCAAAGGTAAAGAAAGATCTCGATCAAAATAAACTACACACGTGGTGTAGTGTCAGAAAATTATCACTGTGTGTTGAAAGTGCATTTCTGTTATTTTAACGCCATAAGTTTGATGAGCCGTAGGTTGCAAAGCACAAGTAACACATGAATAACACTTTTTCTGTAGAGAACTGATAAAGTATTTGTTGTAGTGTAGAACTGGGCTATTTTCATCATTTCAACTTGAACAAGAAATGTTTCAAATATACAAAATCATTATTGAGAACGAAATATGGTAAACACACATCAACATGTGCACTTACAGTACGACATGAGTCATGTTTTCAAAGCAATTCTTTGCTGCTAATGTTGCTCTTAAATTGGATATATTGACCATTGATAATTGTTCATTTAAAAAAATGGGGGTAACATAGATCACCTGTCAGGCAAATCTGATCACCCTCTATTTACAGCCACTTAACAAAATAAATCTTTTGCACCTTATTGCTCCTACACAAAACTCATGATACTAACCATTGCAACTCCGACAGCACATTCACAGTCCCTTTTCTGCACTTTGTGGAAAATAATATCGTAGGAAACAAATATCATATTGTCACCACCATAGTTCTTCTATAGTGGCTGAATGTGAAATTGGTTCCTTTTACCAAAATTGGTTTCTTTAGGTCTACATGCTGCTTCTTTTTCACAGTTGCAAGGTGATATAAGATGTAGTTCTATTGTTTCATTTAGTACTTTGTAATCACCGTAGCTCGGGCGGTAGTGCGTCTGACTACTAATTGGCCGAGGTGCTTTTAAATTCCGGCCAAGACGCTGGAGACTTTTGTTCACTGAAACCACTTTTGGCGTGCGAAACAGTACCCTAAAAAACCGAACTTCTCTATTCCGATAATCACATTTGGATACCATTTTGACCAGTTCAATTACGTTTTAAGTTTTTCATGCAGAGGACTAAAATTATCAAGCACATTTTAGAAGAAGAAAGTTTTTTGTTTGAATGATGAACCAGTCCGCAGATATTACATTTATCGTAAAGTGTGGAAACTCTAATATTGTCATGCGCCGCAATACAACAATGGTCGCCATTAATCAATTGATGTTGATCAATATAAAAGAATAACGGCTTTGAACTATTCATATATAAGTGATATAAACAATTAAAAAGTTGAAAGAGGTAAAGTGACCAAAAGGACTCCCTTTGTATTTTATAATATAATATATGTGATTGCGTCAGTCTACAAAAATAATAATATTCATGCGGCAGTTGTGCCTTGCAATCCCTGGCTCATCAAACATACGGCGGTAAAGATCACAAAAATACACTTTCAATATACAGTGATAAGTTTCTGGGACACTCTAAACCACCACAATGTAGATTATTTTGATCGAGAAAATCTTTATATTTGACACCAAATTCAGCCTATTTGGTTGATAAATCAGAAAGCTTCTCCTCAATTCCCGTATTGTGTGTAATGGACAAAATTAATGGAAACCCACCATTGTTAACAATATTTCCTAGTCTTTGTCAGAAAAATTGAAAAAGAAATCATCTTACATTATAGGTATCTACTTATAAACATTTGAACAATATCTTAGATAAGTGAGAGCAAATGACATGGCACCAAGTGCTTTGGCGTGGAATGTGCCACGTTCTAATTTATGTCCTAACCGAACATATAGTTTTTAGGAACAAGACTTACTCATAATGTAAGATCCAATATAAGCTTGCAATTGAATTAGAGGTAGAATGTAGGTAAGAGACATCAGTTATGACACCCATAAGTAAAGTGAAGCATTTAAGCACCCTATCTCTAAAAACTTTACCACAGGCTGTCTAAACTGAAACAGCAAACTTAATTAACTCGTTAACTGGATAAGGCTATTTTCCAATTAATTAAAATATTAAAAGATAATTTACAGCTTAAATGATTTGGACATGCACCTTATGAAAGAATACATAATTTTAACCAATAATAAAATATTGAAATATGACCTTTGGTTTCTTAAATACTATAATGTTACGTGAATTTAATATGAAATCACTTCGCATATTTTTGTTTGGTATCAATTTCCATTCGTTCTTGAGACTGGTTTTATTTAGAAAATGATTAATGATATTTAGCAGTTGATGTTTCAATTTCTACGCGTTCCTTTTTCAAGGCATTAACTCGTAATAATTCCAATGGTTTATTATTATTAAACTTATCCTTAAAATTTCTACTTACTTACTCTATGGCTTACGGAACTCGTAAGTTCATCGCCTCAGTAACAAACGTTCTCCACAGGATTCTATCCTGAGCAAGATCAATCCAGTTTTAATTACAAACACCTACTTCTCGAAGATCCCTTCTAAAATATTATCCTCCCAACGACGTCTTAAAATGTCTACAGCCCATTAAATTATATACCATGGTATTTAAATATGTATGAACTGAACTTATACACCTGTAGAATGATTGACAATGTCGATAGGTTACATGCTTGCAAAGTATGTCATTATTCATAGTAACCTCTTAGTACTGCAAGACCCCTTTCTAGCGCTCTAGAAGCTATTTTATTCCTTCTCCGTAGAGGGTGCTTGATTGGCTGCACATCAACTGTGAAACATTTGTGATGACAGAATTGTTTCCTTGTAAAAAAGCTTCCTGATGAAGCATTTCAGCATTAAACACAGGTCACTGGGGGCTAAATCTAGACTCTAACGGCAACGTGGCAATACGTGGCATTAGAGTTGTCTGATCGCTCGGCGCAACTGACAAGATCAAACTCCCACTCCATTATAGGTAACGCATGACGCTCGAAATATCCAAGATCACTTATTGTGCTGCCTGAATCACCGCACGAGAAACAACGTAAGTCAAACTTCCCACTTTAAAATATTTGTAATTTCCTAATTAATTAATGATGATATACTTCCAGTTGTCCAGAAAGTGGTAACTCTAGTGTAAATATCAAACCATTAAGAAATACGAAACCATTATACATCACAGGACTATCCATACTTGTTATTGAGATATACACTACGTGATCAAAAGTATCCGGACATACACGTAAAACTGAAGTAAAAGTCTGTGCATCCCTCCATCGAAAACACTGGAAATCAAAACGGTGTTGGTCCATCCTTAGCCTTGATGACAGCCTGCACTCTTGGAGGCATACTTTCAATCAGGTGACGGAAAGTTTCCTGGGGGACATCCATTCATCGCGGAGCGCCGAAGTGAGAAGAGGTATCGGTGTGGTCTACCTCGATGTCGGCGTGCCAAAAAAAAATCCCAGAGATTTCTAACGTACCTCACATTTAATTTATATATTTGTTAATTACAATTATTGGTTTTATTTAGAAAACAGACCTTAAAACGTGTTTTATATAATCATATTCAAATAAGATAACATTAAGCTATGTAATTCTATTGACGATTTAGTGCGCACCGTTGAACTATAAAATTCTGATAGTAAAACTCATTGGTCTGTGTATATATGAATATAACTTAATTGTTCAGTTATGTAAAATCGTGTATATTCGTTTGACGTCACAGACCGGCGACATCCGAGTGCCGCCCGGGGCTATAAATATCGCAGCAACAACCCCGGAGCTCAGAACTCCTTGGCCTGCGGGCCAAGTCACATCAAGTTCTGTCGCTTGGTGTTTCCTTCTTCGGACAGACTAGTCTGCCAATATACCTATCGTCATCATTGATTCTCTTATCTTTTATTGGTTTCTACCTTTTGTACTGCTTTATCATAAGTGCTCTTTGAACTTCATTGTACCTACCTAATTACCTTCCTAGTGTTTGCTAGTCTAAGCAGTAATGCAGGCAACACTATTCCTAGCTCCAACTAGTCTAAGCAATAAGGCAGAAAGGGTCAATTACCAAATTCCTGGTTACTACTAGTCTAAGCAATAAGGCCGGTAGCAACCTTCTACCTTTCCTAGTGTAACCAGTCTAAACAATAATGCAGATTGCACACAAATCCTTGGCTTTCCCTAGTCTAAGCAATAAGGCAGGGGAGAGTAAACGTATTCCTCGACTCCAACTAGTCTAAGCAATAAGGCAGGAAGGAGTTACTTAACCATCCCACCTATTTTTCGGCTCCAACTACTCTAAGCAATAAGGCAGGTAAGGGCCCTCATTACCGCTATCATCTTTTTTTCTATATTCTTACTTGTACTAATGTAATATTTCCTTGTTAGCATTGCGTTTACGGTTCATTCTGCGACCTTAGCCGTGGCTTAAGTTAGTACAGGTATACCGGTAGCACCAGGAACCCTCTTAGGTCCATAGCGTAAGCAAAGTCAACCATATATGTAGCAATTAGACTCAGGTTTGAAGATTATGAAGAGACTTTAGTGGTTCGTATATCTATATCCCTACTTATATACGTTTCAGAGTTTTCAATCGGATTCAAATCAGGTCTCTGCGCAGGCTAATTTATTACTGGGACGGTGTTGTCAAACCACTCCCTCACAATCTCTTCAGTATAAACGGGTGCTCGGTCGTGTTGAAAGACGCAGTGGCCATTCCCAAACTGGTCTTCGATAGTAGGCAGCAGGAAAGCGCTTAAAATGTCAAGATAATCTTGGGCGGTGACATTGCCATGTAAAACAACAAGGTGGCCAAGCTCCCTCCAGGAGAAACATGACCACACTGTAACCCCACCACCACCGAATTTCATAGTTGGCACTATACAGGCTGGTGGATGTCGTTTGCTAGGCGTTTGTCACATACACTCTATCATCGAATCGCCACACTGTATACCGTGATTCATCACTCCATTCAATGGTTTTCCACTTTTCTATAATTCAGTTTTGACGCTCTTTTCAACTCGCGAGGCGGCATGTGGCATTTCTCTGTGTGGTATGTAGCTCATGAGCAGATGTTCGGGCTGTCTGTTGACTACTTAGATCGCTCATTGACGATGTGTTCCACGAGATTAATGGTAGTACTCTGTCGCCCTCTATGTAAAACTCACGTTTCGCGGGGTGTTCGGATATCTTTGATCGCATAATGTATCTCTCATATCCAAACCTGGGTAAAGGTTAAATGATTAAAATTATTCACAAACTACACATCTTTAATTTGTAATTTCTATACGTTTTTAATCCACAGTTTGTTTCTTCCATATTCACATAAAATACGAAGTGCGAAAGTCAGACATGAAATTTGAGGAAAGCACTTTTCATCTTGTCATTTACTGCGAATCCACAGTATATTTGGTATAAATTTTAATGCTCTGCTCGTACATATCAGCTGACTTCAATAGTCGTGTAGACTGGGCTTGGGACGCCTTTCACGAGATTTCGGTTCGAATTCCGTCTAGAGCATGGATATTTATGGATTTTACAAGCATTTCACTCTAATAAGCTAGAAATACTAAGTTTGGTACAATGTCATATTGACGCTATTTTTCTAACTATGAGATTGATAATTTGGTTAAACACAGGTTGACGCCAATGATAAACTTTGATAAACTTCAATTTTTATATTTGTAGAATCCAAAATAGGTTATTCAAAATAACTAAAGATTATATTTCGTTAAATAATAAATAATTCATATGGATTGTTATTTAATAAATATTAATTATAGATAAACACAACACACTTTGTTAGAACGAAAAAGACTAAGAAAATTAAGGACTAGATTTCCAACTAACTAGTAAGATCTATTTTAGTTGATAGCACCTAAAATCAGCAATAAATAGAAAAAATAAAAGCATTCAGTTTTCAGATACTAGTTGTTTATCCTTCCACCTATGACTACAGTTAAAGAAAATCGGAAAAGGGATATCCCTAGAAAAGAGTACTAAAAAATCCAAGAATGTATTAATTTCAATGGAATTAATTCCATTCGCTTCATAAAGACAAGAATTTACAGTCAATAAGAAGCCAACTAATAGATTCTTCTAATACCAGACATGAGCCCAATTCCACGAGACGTTTTCCTGTATACAGGCATTTGGAACGAAGGATTTAGGAATGAGAACACGAAGAAAATTCAGCATTAGCCTATTTATGAAACTTTAAATCCATAAACCAAGATTACTTTCTCTTCACTCTTCGCTTCTCTTAAACAAAACTCCTTCATTATCATCCATTTTGATCACGTTATGAAGGAAACAAAGAAACTAAACTTACAGCTTTAAGACAGAGTTTTACGTAGTAATTTCAAAAGACTTTTGCAGAAAACTTTATCACTTAAAAATTCTGCCTCACACAGATGTTAATTTCTCAACGTATAGTATCAGTACGTACACCTTTAAGTAAAAAAGTACCTTTATATTCTACATAGATTGTTATTTTTGTTCGGCACGAACAAAGAAAGAAACAAAGATCCGATATTATTGCTAGTTTTATCCGTTAATTTGTTTTGAAAGACTTTCTACTCTTTTGTCGAATAAAGAGCGGGAATGTAGCAACGATCTCAGCTCAATAACCCAATAAGGTTTGACATTTTGTCTTGAGAACGTAAAAAGGAAGGAAGGAAGCCTCAAAACTTGAAAAACAGAACAATAAAATCTTGAGATGGAAGTGTTCCGGGAAGTTGGCTACAAAAACTCACTTCGATGGAAGAGAGAATACACCGGAGAGTAAAGAAATTCGAACTTTCTTTTCTAACTACTGTTTGCTTTCTTTCTCTCTTTGTTTAACTTCCACGTGTCGTGTTCTCAAAGTCAACGTTACAAACTGCCAATCTTACATTTGTGTAAGAGAAAATAATGGATTAATATTTTAAAGAAAATCTGCCTTCGAAATAAAAGTAATATAAAGAAAAAGAATATGCCATTGTTCAAAATTTATCTTATACGTAACTTGGAGTTTCAGGATATAAACTGTTCATTACGATTGCATCCTTTAAGTTTTTTTTCTTTTTCGACAGGAAATTGCTTAAGTTATATTTAGATATGTACGCGTACTGATATAGTCGACAGCAGTGGTCGTGCTGTCTAATGCCTTAGGTCTATGTCCCCCAAGGTTCTGGGTTCTAGTTTCTGCTGGGTCACGGATGATTATGGATTCCAAAAACTTAGCATCTTACGGACCGAAATAGACCTAAGTCATTATTTACTAAAATAGCCCCAAAATACCTACTATAACTATGTTTAATTGGAATAAGGTAGTAGTTTATACGAATACGATTTTAAACAGTTGTCTTAGATTGCAATATTTTTTGGGAGTAAAATAGAATAAAATGGCTATATTACTGTGAGAATTAACAGAGAACTTAGCAAATGAACAATACTGAAGGTTAAAGAAAGACAAATCACAGCAAGTTGTAGAAAATAATTGAACAATCATTCTTATCTATCATATCTATTTTGACACTTAAAGCAGTATCAGAAAGATAGTGTTTTATATGTGGCAATCGTTTTCAGACATCCAAAGAACTCCAAAATATAGTGAAAAACTTGCTTTATGGCCAGGACGTTTTGAGCCAAAGTTGCTTAAAGACCTTAAATAAAGTTAAATTTAGTTATGACCAGGACATTTTGAGCCAAAGTTGCTTCAAGGTTTTAAATAGAATTCAATTCATTTATGGCCAGGAACTTAATATTCCCTAAGGTGGTTTCAATCATAGAAAGAACGCTGTTCAAAGTGCGTTGAAAATTGTGATGGATGGTGGAAACGCGATAACAAACAGCCCTTCGTACTATAAGTACGAGCTGCATACACAGAAAATTGTATGCTAACGATTACGTTGACATAGGATTTGACAATCCTGAGCCAATTTCATTACTTACTTATATATTGGCCTTTTTACTTTATTCAGATTGGTTTACTGTCGTCCCAGTAAACCTTGGTCTTAATTTTATCTTCAGAATAGAGATTCTTGAGTTACTAAGGAAGAATGTACTAGTTACAGAGAGCCGCCCCGGCACAATTTTACGTCGGAGGACGCCTTACTTCCTTGCATTATTTAAGGTAGTACTTTTCAAACATGTTTCTATATAATATGCACACATAAAGCAATGATAGGCAGCTTATAAAATTAAAACTTCGAAGTAGTTAGTTTGCACCGAGCAACTGCATCTCTGTTGCCTTCGCGTTAAGCAGATCCTAAGTTTGATACAAGCGGCTAACCGTTTCGATCCAGGTTTTGCAAACTATTTTCCCCTCAGTTGCACCAAGAAAATACAGCAATAGTAGGTCTACTTCAAATTACGCCCTGGACGACTTCTTCTCGAATCCTTTCCTCCACCCTATCCTGTCCTGAGCCATAGGTACCTAAACAACTAATTAACTAACGCTATGGCTTATGGAACTTGCAAGTTCATCACCGCAGTAACAAACGTTCGCCATTGGATTCTATCCGGGGCAATACCAAACCAGTTTTCATCACGAACACCTACTTCTCGAAGATCCCTTCTAATATTGTTCTCCCAACGACGTCTCGGTCTTTCCAATGGTCTCGTTCCACCCGGCCTTCTAACCAGGATCTTCGTGTCTCCCCCATCTGAGCTACATGGCCTGCCCATCTTAATCGTCGCGATTTCATTATCTTTACATCATCTGGTGAACCGTACAGTCAGTGGAGTTCTTCATTATGCAGTCTCTTCTATTCTCCAGTCATCTCGTCCCATTTGAGACATTACCTAAAAGAACACTCGATCTGTCGTCAGGAAATACTGAACCTGCCAACGATTTTGTGTCATCATTCTGCTCAATGTTAGACTCTTCTCAATGAGTGATATAGCCGTGGTAACGTGAATGAAAATTGAAGTCGGAAGTGAATTGTATTGTGAACGGTATGGTATTATGTTAGTGTCACCATTACTAATACTGCTATATAGCAAATATACAGGTCCTATAATGTACGCATATATTTTATTAGGTTAAATAATAATAATAAACCATTTGCAAATCAAAACTCGCGTTAGCATTGTTTTTACGAGTACAGCATTCTATGTCCAGTAAATTCAGTATCGAACGTACGTTGTATGGTACAGCGTTAATAGGAAGACCCTGAGTTTGAACCTAACGGCCGGCCGTCTGGCTGAGGTTTTACCAGGGTTTTTCCTCAGTCACACCAGGCTAATGTCTAAATAGTATTATTAAATTAACCCGTGCCGAATTTCTTCCCACGTCACACTCCTCGACCCTATCCAGGCCTAAGCCGAAGAAACCTAAAGGCCTTAAATTCTATTCAGTTCGATTATAGTAAGTACTGTGTCGATGTTTATTTCATTACCTTGAGATTCTAACTTTTGAAGATTCCATGATCCTATAATGACATCTAACTTCTGAGCATGTTAACCAGAATTTCTTCAAATAAATAATCGACGACTCTTAAACGTTGTACAGTCAACGCCAAATGTTTGAACCCAGTCGCAAAAATTTCTTCTTTGATAAAATTTTAAATGGATTGATCGATTTGAGTATGGTTTCTTGAAACAAAGATAACGTGCATTTCTGTAAGTTACAATTATATTCAGATCGGTCTATTCATATTAAATTCATTTCAAGAAGAAATTTTACGATTGGGTACGAACTTTTATCGCTCACTATACAGGTCGTAATAGAATTCAATCAAGAAGATAGTTGAAGAAGTTTAGGTAACATGAGGTCGGAAATATTTAATTTTCGAGATAACTGCCAGTTAAAATTTTACGATTTTCAAAAAAAATATGACTAAACACAAAACGATGCAAGGTACAAATTTAAACCTTTGACTTTATCCAAAATGACTTAATTGTTGTTAAATTCATATCATGTTTTTTGCTGGAAACACTCTGAAATGGTGCCTTAAATGTTTGTGTATAGTAGGTTGAATAGCGCTCAGGCACTAGATGCAAATTGTTGGAAGACTAACATAGTAATATTTGTTTTTCATATTCAGAATTAAATATATTGTCTTAGATATATTGTAACTCAATAGTAGTAATTTTATGGTAATAATGTTACGTGGTGAAAATAGGTGACCTGAAACTGAATTTCGACTTTTCATCATCTCCGCTCATCCACTACCTTGATCTGATAATTTCAAATTTGCAAATACCAAGGCTACTTACTTCAAAAAAATATTTTTCTACCACACCATATTTATTAATATGTGTCTGCCTGTTTGTACTTGTAGGAAAGATCTTTAGCAATTTTGTTTCTCTAATTTTGTTAGTTTTTACGTAGAAGGCATAATTATGAAGAGTTTGCAACCCTGTTTTGAACTTGGCAAAGTCGATCATCTGCTTTAAAGTCTTACGAATAAGGAGAAAGATGTGATGTAGAGAAGACTGAAACAAGGAAAGGAGAAGAACAGGATAGAATCAGTCTCTACTTGCTTCGAAGAAACTTAGTTATCGAAGGCAAAATGGAGTTTTGAGAGAGGGTAAATTTCTACTTATATAGGAAAAGGCGAGAGAGGGTGAGAAGTTGCCATTTTTCTTAACATGAAGACTTCCACAAATCTTCCTTCCCCTCGTTTCCTTTGCTTTTTCACTTCCAGAAATAGACGTGACCTCTCTTTATGCGTGTGTGTGTGTGTGTGAGAGAGAGACATGGGGGAGGGGATAAAGTATCTGATGACTAGGAGCACTGAAGGTTAACCAATGTGCTTCTTCTTGTTATTGAAATCAATAACAAGGCGCTACCTCATCTTCCCATACACATTGATGAGTACAGACTCATTCACATAATAAGATATTTTGTTCTCTCTTTATATTCCTCGTCAATATTGAAAGAAAAGAAGTAGTGTTTCTATTCTGTCTCAAACTATGATGAACAGAAGGTTCAGACGTTAGTATAATTTGTATCTTTGTCAGAATTCTAAATTAACGTTAAACACTTATATTCGACGTCAATACAAGTCATAAATTGAAAATGTGTTGTGGGGGGAAAAGTTTGATCACGCTTACGTTTATATGTTTTAACGTCTAAGATTTCAACCCATCTCTTTCCTGTGCTCTTACTTTGCCCGAGAAAAAGAAAACCATGGGCAAGGGTCTCTTGCCTCAAAGCAATGTAGTATTTTGCTATTTGTAAGGTTTAGTTGAGAGAAACTATGGGGAATCTCAGTCATTATGACTGATACAAGCGCAATTCAGCTTCACCGGTGCCAGTAACATAGTTCATCACGAGATAATGCAAATGATGATAGAAGAGCATGTATATTTACAATATTTGTTTAGGACATGAAATGCTAAACATTCATGACGGTATTGAGTCGCTTTTCCTAAACTTATTACTACATCTGTGTAAGGAACAACATTGTATTAATACCCAGCCTCATGATCCAGTGGATAACATCATGGACTTTTGGTTGACACTGGGAAGGTACTTAGTATCGAATTATGCTGTCGGTCACCCGTAATCCGAATTCGTTGTTTTCCCCAGTGCCACCAAAGAAAGGCTTGGAAGGTCAGTGGACAATATTTTCCATAAGAGAGCTCGCTGAGGGACGTCATCCCTCATACTTTTGACGGACTTGGTTGTAAGATGCTAGTAGATACATATAAAATTAGAAAGAACGCATTAAGTTTAACGTGGTGACTCAGCGAAAGAGCATGAGTTACGCAATCAGACATAAGTTCAAACTGCAAGACTAACTCTGTTGCCTGATTTTAATCAGTTGGTCCAACTGCTGCCAAACAGGAGCCCGAATATAAGGCCTAGCCCTATTTCCATTGATTCTTCTCAGGAGAGATTATACAAACGTATTTTAATTTCAAGGCGCTCTAACGACTGTAAATATAGAAAGAAAGAAAATGAAAATATGAACTTAGTGTATTCGCGCTCAAAGTCCTTGATCGGATCCCTAGGCTCGCCACCCTTACTGAAGCTTTGCCTGATATCTCACGTCACATCAGCCAAATTCCGGGATGGTACCTTAAATTATGTACCAGATCTCCCTCTACTTCCCAGTTCTTCCAACGGTACTGCAATTATTTGTAGGTATCAATTACAAAGTTTCAATTAAACTTATATGAAGAATATATTAAAATGTATATGTTGAACGAAATGTTGTTACAAAATGATTTAACTAATCATGGCATTTTACATATAATTCACTAGTCAGAACCAAGTCAACTTCTGTGTTAATACATTAGGCACCTTCTACACGAGCGGAGAAAACGCGGTGATTTTACCGCTAGCAAGACGTGCCTTCTAACAAAGCGCATGCTTTTAAATGTAGATGTGAAACCACAAGGTAAAAACGCTCGTTAAACACGTACATTTTAAAAGCATGGAATTTGTTAGAAGTCGCGGTTGCTTGTGGTAAACCGCCACGTTTCCCCGCTCGTGTAGAAGGGGCCTTAAAGTTAATTTTGTGTACAGATATAACTTCATTCGTTCAGAAAATTATATAATTTCTTAATGTGAACATTTTTTCGTTACACTAAATAAGGTACTCAATATGACAGTAGATCAAAGTTTCGAAAGCGTACTGTTTCTTAAAGATGTCAGTTACAAAATTGAAGGAACAACTTCAATCCTATCAGTTTTTTTTACTGCTGGATGGTTTGCTTCTTACTTCTTTTGTTGAACACTCTTTAAAGCATAACTTACAAGAGAGAAAGAGAGATAGATAGAGAGAGAGAGAGATCTGTCTTCGCCATGTGCCAAGCGGAGGTCTAGAAATTTTGTTTGCTTCACTGGTTACACAAACTCCTTGTGTAGTGTTGATGAGGCAGAAATCTCGTCTCTTAGCTTGTTTCAGATTAACCTAATTAGGCGTGTGGCTGTATAACTAGGTCAAATGTCTTTTTCTTCTTGTTTCTTTCTCTCTTTATCTCTCTTACAGTTTTTTTTTCTTTTTTCTGCCTCCTACGCTAAACATGTTTACATTAGCCGCAAGAAGAGTATAATTAACGGTCAACCTTAGTCATTAACAAGTTAACCGAATTTTCGCATTCACTTAGAAATGATATGAATGTTGGCTTATGTTTTAGGAGTCTAACGCATGGTAAACGGATATTATAAAGCTTCTATTATTTCGTATGTTTGCTTCTAAAACACTAAAAGACAAACAACATATATTGAAGATGCAATAACTAAAATTTGAATACCTGAACTTGTTTTAATGGAAATTCAAGATAAACATACTACATCTTGGTTGTAAAGTTGATGTACCTTAGCAATCCTCCTTAGGAAATGGCCTAGCAAGTAACTTACGCAATTTTAAAGGAAACCTTTTCGAAAAATAATTATAATTTGACAAAAATGTTAGAATTAATATGGAGTTACTCTCATCATAGTGTTAACACACTCATATCCGAGGAATTTGGCCGAGGGCTCACTGTTTACACACATTATCAAAATGCAGATTACCACTGATCCAAACTAAACGGTTCTTTCACCGATATTACCTGGTTTTTGCTTTACTAGTTCGATACACATTAAATGTCTTAGAATCATTAATTATAAAGTACTCTTGCTATTAATAATGTAAAACCACTCAGTAAAAATCAAATTATTAATTTTCTTCTGACTTTCCTCTCTTCCTGAAGGCTATTTCTAACCGATTAAAAGCATAAACTAATGGCTTTGTTCTATTTTTTTTTTATTTTTTTTTTATTTTTTTTTGCTGTTTCCACTATCAGTGCATGGGAATAAACATTAACAAACTGCACGAAGACTGGAGTCGATATGTGAATTTAAAATAATGAGAACAATTGATTTTTTAAGAACTTTGAACATTATTAAATTAAGATAATCTTTATAATGTTATATTTTTCTGCTTAGTATCAATTTACTATCACCATTGCCTCAATACTGTAATAGTTCTAACACCAGATAACCATATTAAGCAGACTGGAGTCTGTGTATCTTGCTCTGTTATATCCTATCACTACAAACGAATCAAACACTTTTACATCAATATTTCGTGGCTGTTGCTTTATATGCCCTGGTTTATTGTTCCTATCATTTCGTTCATAATGTAGTATAACAGGACAGTTAGCAACACTACCAGCGTGTTCAGATCTTAAAGTGAAAGTAGACTGTATATTGCGATGTCTGTGACGAAGGTTTGTAATAAGAAGCAAGAAATGAATTTAAGTCAAGAACTGATCATATAAACCATAGATTTAAGTGTTATAAGAACCAATATTTTGCAATACGAATAGTTCAACAAAATAAATCGTTAAAACGAACGTTCTTCTCCATGTTTGTAAAAGTTAGCAATGGTCGAATGAATGTAATGAAAACGATGCTTAAGTCTTCAATATTAGTAATAAATAACATCAGATAGTTCTTAACTGTACAGGAGCTTAGCACTATTTATTATCATGTATCACGAAATATATATGTGATCATTGTAATTCACACATCCTCAAAGACACAAAGAAGATAAAAAAAAGTGACGCTAACTTGATTTATCTCTACGAATATACATTTCAGCTTGGTTAGTTGCATGCACACATACTTTGACATAATAAATATGATGGAAGAAAAAAATCATAAGTTTTTTCTGCCCCATTCGTATGTTTGCTTGTGAGAGGATAATCTTTGGCGTAATTAGTCAACATAACGTTACGTGGAAATGTATCCAATACTTTTTCTTGATATAACCTTATCGTCCTCAATGTTTTAACGGTATTGGAAGGATCCCGGATTTTCCTGAAATCATCAAGACTTTCGGAAACAAAAGATACCACAGCAACAGCATATCCAATAAACAATGAAACAACATGTATACTATTGAAGAGTGAATAGTTAGTTTTGAAAAGTTTACAAAATAGCATGTTACAGTACAATGTGAATTTTGGGTGCATTTCAAATATCGCAAAGCTTCAGAACGTCCATCAAGCTTAATGGAAACGTTCGAGGGTACATTCAGGGATAATAATGGCTACATTAATAACAATAAAGAGATAAATTGTAACTATGGAATTTGGTTTTCTCAAGTGGAAACTTACATGCAATAGGTTCCCATGTCAACCATAAAGATTACTACCCTAACAAGGAGTATAGTTATATGTTTATAAGGTATAAATTTTGTGAGGCAAATAATCAATCGTATCCAGCATTCGTGATAAATCATCAAAAGTGAATTATTAATGAAGCAATATGGAATTGAAATACACAGCGGTTTACGAAGTTTAGGAACGTAGGGTAAAAGATTTGCAAAAGGTTCCATCGTATATCTCGTATTCTTTCAGAGGAATGTCTGTATTTCTAGTTATCATCAGTAATTTTGGAAAAGCACCAAAATTTTATTTTGTGGTGTTGAAAATTCGCAGTTTTCATTTATTCTCTTACTCCAGACGGTAGGATGCAGGGCTTCTAGCTGAATGATCTTTCGAGGCTTTCTCTTCTTCCAGTGTCTCTAAAAACTGAATTATCTTGTTTTTATCTGTCAAGTTATTGGAAATTTCCATATTGCTAGGTTGTCTACGTTCTTTAACGAATATTCTTGAAACAAAATTTTCAGTGTACAATTAACGACACATGTGTTTGCTGAAGGAAGGAAACCCCACAAGATTTATGTGCTAATATTATTTTCTTTCTGGAATTGTTGTTCTGCTTGTTTACCAAGAAATTCAGATAATTATTCAGAAAAATCTACAGAGCACAAACAATATGTTAAAAGATGATTAACTGAACAGCTTGGAAGTTCTGAGAGGTCATAAAATATTAAGGTTTGATAAATGTGTTTCAACTTTATAATTGAATTGTATTTATGGTCTTTAGGCGTCTAAGGCTCAGGTCGGAAGAGGGGAAGAGAAAGGATTTGGAAAGGTGACGGTCAAGGTCTATGCTGAAGGTGTCATCGCGGCATTTGCCTGGAGTGACTGAGGAAAAAAACCCTGGGAGAACCTCAGTCAGCATGGTCGTGCGCTGGGATAGAACCCACGATTTCCCGAATGTTACGCCAACCACTGAGCTACGGCGGCTCGGTTTTCAAATAGAATTATTAACTAGAACATTATTTTACTAGATGTGTTGTTATAGAAAAGCAAATCAACAGGAACCATGTTTAAAAGTCCACTTTACATTACATGCTTATCGAAGAGAACCCAATTGTTTAAATAAGATCACATTATCTATTGATAAAATTGGCATCACACGGAATTTGAACCTAAATCTCTTTTTTAAACTCTCTACGTTACTCTTTCCCACTTACTAAGCTACCACACCGTCATCGCAAGGCTGTTAATTGTTTTATAATTTTACAGAAATAAAATGTTCTACCTACATCTTTCTCACCTTTTCATCAAAATCGGATTAGTATGAAATCGGCATAAATTAGCCAATGTTCCTTTAGCCTATTTCTTTTCAAATCTGTCCTTAACATTACCATAGCTGCTATCTCCATGTCATACGAATCTCTTCATGTACGAAAAGAATTTTGTATCCGTCTTTTGTAAAAATAGATGTGAAACATTATCCCTAAATATTGAAGAAAGGAAAGACAATTGGGGAAATATTGTCTTTTGATTCAAATAAACGTACTACGCGTATTAGAGGCTACACATTCACTGTCTCACATACTATTTCATTTTTCACCGTGTTTGTACGCTACTGGCTGATTAATTGCACGTATGTTTATGAGAGTTGTTTGCTTATGCCGATTGCATGGTATAAATAAATAACTAGGCTTTGATGTTGTGATAACAGTTTAGACTTGTGATTTGTATAGCATGCTGCATGTTTTGTGTGTTCAGCATTTAATGAAAAAAGTTAAATGCAATAAATTCTAAGAGAAATATGTGTAACTCTCTGGAATAAAATATCCTCACTATCTACAATTAATACTACATGATCTTAATTGTAACGAATCAGCATATGATATAATAATGAATTAATGTACTGGAAAGTATAACCGTAAATGTAAACACACATCAACCCTCCCTTATATATGAGTTTGGAAATTCTATAAAACGTGAGAAGTGGAAACACAAAGAATGTGTTTTTCCCGTTTTCATGATATTGAAATATCACGTGATAAACTTTCAGTTTTATGTCGTATATTTCGAAGTTTTTTCATTCTAATGTGTTCGGAAAAAGGACGATATTCGGAAGATTCAATAAATTATAGTTGGTCATGCAATATAGAGTATAAAGCACTGAAGGTTTTCAAACATTCATAATAGATTGCGTTATTCGACAGAGCGTAAACAAGTGAAGGTAATACGCCAATGGTATCACGTACATTAAGTAACTTTAGTCAGCTTTACTCATGTTAACTTTAATAAAACACGAACAAAAGTGTTCGAAATGACGATGTGTGATACTATTACTAGTTCTTGAAAGCGCTGTATATAGCACTAACGAAGGATGCATATCATCACTCAGAGTAGAGTTATGTTTTTAAAAGAAGCAATACGAAATTTCAGTCACTTCCGAAAATTCCGTCCACTTCAACTCGTACAGATCAGTTTTCCTCACAATATTTTCCTCAACGTGTATGTTTGAATCAATTTACTTCACCTCAAGAAAACCTTAAAAGCAAACTGGTCATAAGAAAAAATAGAAATTCAGTCATATAGCTGAAGGCTTGCCAAACAACATACGAGTACATTGAATTTGATGGCGTGCTGTGTCATCCAAAAGATCTAATTTTATACTATTGGCATTTCAAGCAATTTATCAATTTACGATCTACGATAATTAGTGTATCTTTATTGGTTCTGATTTTTCTAGCATACGTAACTATAGAAAGCTCATTCTGTTTTGTCTAACCGGTCGAATAAAACAGAGTTGTAACCCCATGAGCCAGAGTTGTAACCCCACTTGGGCTACCGTCTTCGGCCCGAAAGCGAAATTAGACTAATGCCGCATTTTTGCCGCCATGACGACAACCGCTATATAGCCGTCTTTTATTGCCGTATAGCCGTTGATTCACGTTTTGTGTGAAAACTGACGATTGGTTGGTGGCGGCCAGTAAGCTACTTTTACCTAGTTTGGGAGAGCCGTTACAGACGTCACGCAGTGGGACCATCTCCATTCGTTCAATTTTATCATCCGCAATTCACTGGTGCCACATGACAGAGGAATAGCCAATATGGCGCCAGTTACCTGACGCACATGAAGCTTCCAAAACAATCCCTTTTTCAGTTGCCCTAAATTGAGAATTAATCTTGATGGAAGGTTAGTAACATTGTCTAACAATGTTTGTGTACATAATTCGTTGACCTTGTTACGTTCTATGTCTTAATTAGTTCTTAATTTTTTTTAACTCTGCGACGGGATTCTAACCTGGAACATTTCAATTTGTAAGATCGTCATTCTAACTACTACGCTATTGGGGCCTATTATTTTACTATTCTTTTTTACGTTACGAAGATTGTTTCTGAAGTCTTCGTTGAATTTAATTGCCATATACGGTTGGATTCGATTATGGGGTGACTGATTGGGTTTTGTGCTAGGGCTATGAAGGATATACATGACGATATCAGTACTTCGTAGCTTCAAAAACGTCCCATTACAATGAAGATAAAGAAATGAAAAACAGGCAGCCAATGCACAAGACCGGTTATAACGAACATTGCCGAGCTCTCTTCAACAATGCCCGGCAAGGCGCTGAAATTACTCCAAGGCCCGATGGTGGCCTCCAGCATTTTCACGACCCAGCTGCTATCGACGATGTTACTGCAGTACGGGGTGATTTTTTTTTTCTCACGAAACACATTCAGTTGGCGACTATCCGACAATCGCCGCTTAAACCTTCGGCGGCATTCGCCAATTGTTCATGAGGAATTTAAATCAATTACAGATTGCTTGTTTTCTTTAATGGCATGAGCCTAATGATAGCGTTATTTACTATACACAATTCGTGAACAGGATAGAAAAAGACAAATTATATACATAAAAATCATTTATTTATTGTTTTATAATTCAATAAATATACAAACCTGGAAAATTAAAAAATGTAAGAAATTGAAAATTGCAATTCCTTTCTCCTAAGCCATGTCGAAACAAGTGAGGTGGAGGACTGCACATGTTCTACAGCCAGGATTTAGCAGCAAGCATCTGGCTTGTATGATCTATGTGTCGTTGAAAAGGTTTTACCGAGACCTTTTAAACGAGTTCATTGTAGCTCTAGTAGTTCCTATGTTGAAATTTGTCGATGGACGAAGGGACAGATATAATCTGTGCAGCTTTGAACTCGCTTCTTTGAGACCTTTCCAACAACAATCAAAACACTTTCGTAGCCCTAGTAGTTTGAGTTGAAAGTTATCGAAGAATGGACGGTTAAACCTCGTATCGCCGAAATCTTTCCAACGACACCTCAGTCACTTCGTATCCCTAACAGCAACAGAGTTACTACGTTAAAATTTGTCGACGGATTTACTGATTGACAGACGGACGGGCAAACAAATTAAGACTATGCGACTTTGACCTCGTCTCACCTATACCTTTTCAATGACACCTCCATCACCTTTATAGCCTTAGAAGTTTCTGAGTGTCCGTATTGTGCATCTGCGAAGTGCTTCGTTTGAAAATATTTGGTATCGTGTGTAAATGTAAAAAGGTAGCCTATCTGTGTAGTGAAAGTGAGAAATAGTGTAAGAAGAATTGTGTGGAGTATGCGACAACCGGTCGAAGGAGGATATTGGATTCTGGACAACAAATAGTGCAAGTGTCGCCACCTGGGATGAAAGTAGTGAGGAAGTGCTAAATAAAGCAATAATAATAATAAATTTTAAATGGAAAGTGCTCAAGAAAATTTATACCGAATTAAAGAAAAAAAAGTAACAATTGAGGACTGAGACAAAACTAAATGTAGGTGACGACACAAACGCACAAAAAAAAACTAAACATACAGAGGAAAAACAAGTGAAAAAACACACAGGGGAAGAGTAAAAGTAAGAGAACTCACGAGCATAGGAGAAAAAGTAAAAAAAAGGAATTAAAATAATAATAAATTATAATACTAAACAAAGAAACTAATGTAGTTTTCTCTCTATTGGGTCCATGCGCTTGTTGGGTGATTTCTGCAAAAGGAAAAAAAAGAGGAACGTTGCTTTGCTTCACTCAACAAACATTAAGTAAAATAAGGATGCAGGAGTGGAAGGAGTGCAGAAATGAAAAAGTAGTTCCTGAGTTAGTAGTTTCTAAGTTCTAATTGATCGATGGACTGACTGCCATGGACGGACGATATCTCAACCACTTCTGTAACCATAGTTGTTTCTGCGTTGAAGGTTGTATGCAGAGAGAGAGAGAGACAGACAGACAAACAGAAATAGCAGTGATATAAGCCTACCCAGCTCTGGTTGCTGAAGCCTGGGAAAATACAAGAAATTAAAAATTGCAAATTGCTGAAGCCAAAGAAAATATAAGAAATTAAACTTTTTCATTCGTTTTTCTTAAGACGTATAGCGAACTATAAGTTCAGAGCTAGTACTTGACAATGTATGATGGTGTAGGTTTGTTATAGAGTGGGTAAATGTCTAAAATCAAAAAATGGGTTGAGATAAACAGTTTTGAAGTAACGTCTGAAAGTATCTTTTATTTTATATTATTTTATTTTCCTTGTTGAAGTGGGGGCGTATCAAACATTGCCACAAATAACACTTAAGGGATATTTAAAATCAGAGCACCGGTAACTCGAAATTAGTTTTATTCTACATACAAAGCCCGGTTACATAGCGCATTTGTATTTTTGAAAAACTGCTGTTTTCGCTATTCTGCTTTTAACACCGACAGATATTCTTATATTTTCTTTTCTATTAGATATATTTATATTTTCTTAACTAAACTTGTTACAATTTGTTTAGAGTTTCACTCACATAAAATAAATGCAATTCATCAAAAAAAAATATTGAAAGATATAAAGAATAAAATTGGTTTTATTACATGGAAAGTTCTAACTTACTTTTGAATATTCACGAATTGAGGATCCTCTTTTGTCCCACGGACCGAGAAGATACCAGTACTCGAATATATAGGAAATAATTGGACATAATTTGTTTTATTTTTATAGATAATACAAAAGGTGTCAGTTCTCTGAAAACATTTCTGTGACTATTCATTTTATGCCATTTCAAATTTGTTTTTCATTCTATGAATCTTTTGACACTTTTAATCAAATGTTGTGAACTATGTTAGTCTTGTAATTAACAAAATAAAAGAAGGCTGTAATTGGAATATGATTTTTTTGCAATCAAATGCAAACCCACATAATCCTAGTCGCTTGCAAGAAAAATGAAGAAGAGGAGAAATACGCAAACCGTGCAACTGTATACAGAAATATGTAATTGTTAATTGCAATGAATTTGGTCACAATGATTTACAATCACTTTGAGACATGCCCTGTTATTAAGGAAAATTACCTGTATGCAGTTCTCAAATTTACTGTATAATTTTGAATATATGGAATACACTCACATTCCAAATATCATCGAATATGTACATATTAAAGTGTAGGACGCCTCTAGAACATCGAAGTGCAGCAGCCTGATGTGGCATCGATTTCACAAGAGGTGGAAGATAAGTATTTAGCCACGTTCTCTGGACAACCACTACAGCTCCTGCGTTGAATTTGGATTACATATGACCTTCGGGCAACTCAGTTTCAGCCCGATAGTTCCTTGGTATTTACAGGTGAGCTTTGGTGTGTTGGACCTCTCTAACCATGCCTCATAAGTGCTCGATTAGGTTAATGTCAGGCGAAGGTGATGACCAGACCATTTGACGAAACTGCGCATTGCTCTTTGAATCAATCCTGAACAAGTTGGTAAGGTGTATTATTATGTTGGAACATCTTATCGTTGTATGGGGTATATGAAATCCATTAAGGGCTGCAAATGGCCACCAAGAAGTGTATCGTAGCGGTCCGAGTTCAGTTAAGTATTTAGGAGGATCAGCGAATTTTACTCATGCTACGTTAACATACTTCACGCCAGTATGGAACTACCACCACCCATCAAGGTGTTATGTTGGAAACTGGGGTCTAAGTCTTCATGAGGTTTGAACCACATCCCAACCCCACCATCGGTCTGAAACAATTGGCACCGTTGTAACTCATAGGACCACGTACATTTTGCTACTACCTTCAGGATCCAGTTACCATGTGCACAAGCTATATACAGTGTTGTGGTGTTACAAAGGCATTCTGCTGAGAGCAGGAAAGAGTTACAGTTTAAGATAATCTTTAAAAATACTTTTCTAGTTTGTTCACGTTGACACTTTATTCAGGAAATCAAATATGAACGAGTATCGCTTTTCTGACTAATATTGTCAGAGTAAATATTCGACACTTCATCATTAGTCCTCAACAGATAATGGCAGCTCCTTTCAAGTAATTTTAAGCTTTATCATTCGCCTTTAGTTTTAACATATTAGGCCTTTAGCCCTATCTCTTTCGTCCTAACACATTATCTTTAATAATACGTTATTTTTGCCTCTTTAACTGTCAGATATTTCTTTAATCTACGATCTCTAAGTAGAGTTTTATATTTCCAGATATATTTTTAATCTGATAGGCAAGGTTCAAATTATGTTGAAAAATGCACAGCGAAAATAGTATCTGCAATGCTTTATCCCCATACAAGAAACCGTATTTCTAAAACATACTTTATTTTCAATACTGTCAGAGTATTGGATTGCTCTTGTAAATCGTTCGACCTTGAGAGCATATCTAAACATTTATGTAGCATAAAGACTACAAGTCAATAACTTAGAATCTTATAGTATGTATAAACCATGCATAATCCATGATGTATACTTCTGTAAGTAGCTTTATTTTCAAAACCTCTTGTTACGCATGCTTGTTGTTCTTGGTGTATCTGTTGGGTGTAAGCGTGTTTCTTTAATTTTGACTGTAAATTTAAAGGAAAGCGAACTACAAAATGGAGTAAGTTACTGTTTTGTTATTACGTCCTTTCTACTGTTTAAAATGCTTAGCGATTACAAAAATTATTCTTTTGTTTCCTGCACATAGAATGTCAGTCTTCTTCTTCCGCCTTCACAACCTGCAAAGGGAGGAGGAGAAAAAAAAGAAGAACAAAGGTATGAGGCGAGGAAGATGCACCAACGCCCTCACGTTGGCGCCAAGTCGACTTTTCGAGAGAGCTCCACTAACGCCATCAGACAGCTTGGATGAAATCGCATCACACATTCCCAGGTGGTTTCTTTACAAATATCTTACACTTTCTTTGCTTCCTTCCACTCAGTGCCTTTCTCCTTTGTAGTATCTGCTTATATTTCTTCCTCTCTCTCTCTCTCTCTCTCTCTCTCTCTCTCTCTCTCTCTCTCTCTTATAATTTCTTTTCAAGGAGAAGGTGACAATCGTGGAATTAAGCGAACCACGTGCACACAGAATTAAAAAGACAAAATTGACTCTAATTGCGAGTTCCGCAGTTTATTAATGAGCAAAATTCCTGTGAAATGAATTCAAAGCTATTAATTGCATCAGTCTTTTAAAAACAAGTAAGACAATTCTTTTAGTAATAGTGGAACCTTAGTCACATAACCACGACATTTGTAGTGATGTTTCAGATTCGAGATTAGTTAGATGTTAAAATGACTTTCTACTTGTAATCAAACCTAATTTTTGATTGAGGTTTTTCCAGGGATTTTCTCAGTCACATCAGGCAAATGTCGTAATGTTACCGTCAATTTAGTCCCTGGCCGACACTTCCCACATCATTTCCCCTCTCCTGTACCGCCCTGAGCCTTAGATGCATGAAGGCCATAAATAAAATTTAAATCAAACTTAATTTCTGAATATAAATCAATTTAATTGTGATTTTGTATGAGGAAAGCTTCGCAACTCAGATATTCACATGTATTAGATTTCAAACTTTCAAAGTGGAAACAAATATATGTATACGTGTGTGATGACAGAGAATGACGTACATTTGTATCGCCCTTAGCTTCTGTATTGGTGA
Source organism: Lepisma saccharinum (assembly GCA_022664845.1). NCBI lineage: Eukaryota > Metazoa > Arthropoda > Insecta > Zygentoma > Lepismatidae > Lepisma > Lepisma saccharinum. The sequence continues at coordinate 86,179 of JAGDQP010000316.1, forward strand.
GAACAAAAATAATACAATGTATATCATACTATTTACTGTTTGGTCCCCTTATTAAACACACTTGCACACCTCACGTAAATGAGCAGTATTATATTGACTCTGGTGGCTGTAAATTCCCCGTTCATGAGGTGTTGAAATATACGAGGTTGGCTATTTGTTTTTCACGAACAACTGTACAGTCAATGATTATTATTATTCTTTCTGCAAAGAACAATGTATATAGAAGTAAGCAGCAATCTTCCTCCTATAAAAAAAAATTGTCATTAAACTAAAATCAAAGCAAACTGTATTAGATTACTTTCTGTACCGGTACTAATTGTAGAACTTAAGTTTCCTCTGTATTTATAAAACATTTCTAGGTTCAGTAAAACTTTTCATTCTCAAAATCCCATCTGCAAATTAACTTTTTTGTGTTTTATTTCTAATTAATTAGATAGAGCATATTTTTCCAGTATTGTTCATCTGCTGTACCTTCTCCTTGTTGCTATTTCTTCTGTGCTTACAGTATTATCATTTTCTTTTTTAAGTTTTTAAGAAGTTGATTAGATGTTACTTTCCCTTTTTTTCTAAGTTGAGCAATCTTTATTTCGTTTGTGAATATGTATAAACGTAAATGTATCGTACTGTAAAGAATCATGCATATGGTTCTGTGCATTATGACTGGATAAAATAATACAAATCTAAGGTAATCATAAAAGTAGTAGACACGAAATTGTACTGAGTTTTCTTTCTAAACTGTTGAATATTACAACTAAAAGTCGTCCAGTATCTGATTATAAAATTAGTTTGTAAGTCGAGTAGTACAATTGTAGTCTCATGCTGAATGTATGACCGAAACACGGATTTATTTCATAATTATTAAAACAAACACAGTTAACTAAACTTTTAACCTTAATAATGGAAAAAAGTTGCAGTTCTTTTACAGTAAACATTTTGCATATCTCACGAAACGAATATATGTTTGTTCATCTTATACTACTAAATTAATTATATATTCAGTATTTTCTAATTAATTATATAGACATTAACGATAATTCCTCTATAGTTGTGTGATGTCAACTGTTGTGTATTGCATGTTTAATTGAATCATGCAACAAATCTTCTTGCACCAATTTGAAGAATTGGCAAAATTCTATGTATTTTGACAAAATCCTGTGCGTTCTGACCAAATACTGTAGCCAGTCTCTGTTCTAAAAATATACAATATATGTGCTCAAGGTATTTATTCTTATAACATGTCTGCCAGATATTTATCATTCCGTTAGTCTTGTGATTCCTCATCACAGCCAAGGAGTATGATGTCTCTCTTAAAGAATAGTCATCACATCGCTTCTTATACTCTACAACTGTAACATTATTTTTTTTATAGTGAACTCCGACATTCTGTTGTATAGCTTTCATAAACCTTTAAGAAATACACAGATGCTATTCGCAACATTTTCGTCCTGTTCTTGAAACTGAAATTTTGTAAGCAATACGGATGATCATATTTATGGCTGTTACAGAGCACCAAGGAAAACAAATATTGCAAGTTTTTGTGAGAGAACTACCAAATAAAAAACAAAGATTAGCATTGAATAAGGAAGCTTGACAATTTTTGTATTGAATTGAATTCTATTCGCGGTCTCTAGGCATCGTTGACTTCGGCCGGATTTGAGAAGCAAGTCGGCCAGGGATTGGGTTGTAGATAGAATCCCTATAATCAACTGTTGGGATTGAGAAAACAATTATGAAAAAAAATGAAGTCAGGATGCCGGCTTCTGAACATAATTCTTGTATATTATGAGGAAAATAAAATGCAACTGTATATAGAGAATTGGCGTTAAATGGTAATAGATCGACTATTCGGACAACTGCATGGACTAAAAGTATAACAAATGAGGAAATACAACCATATACATCGCAGCAGGTGGAATTACTTGGACCAGAATAGTCAATGCTTTTGCCTTACAAGGGACAGAGTCCTGGTTTGATGAAAATTCGTATATAGGTACAATGCCTAGTTAAGCCTTCAAAGCCAAAATAACAACAAGGGGACCCGTGAAAGATGGAAGGTAGAGAGCAAGTAAATCGAATATAAAGTAAGGAAAACTCCTTTTATTTTACAAACTGTTATATTGACAGCAAATGGCTATGGATATTGGACAGGAAGTGATACATGCTGGAGTGCATGACGTCAATAATCGCCATGTTGAAAGTTGCCATCTTGACTCTGCTTCAAAATTTTTAAATGGTACGTGGGTCATGTGATGTATCAACCTGTGCTGGAATGTTAAAAAAACAATGGCAAAGTTAGTTTTGACATATGTCTAATCCTCTACAACAAATTGACACGTGAAATAGCCCTGATGAAGCTATAATTTTGCCTGTGAAGGTTTACCGAGCCATTGTACTTAAATACGAATTTTCACTAAAATCGGGCTCTGTTCTTTGGTGAGTGTCTCTTGTTGAAGGAAATTCTTTACTTCTAGTGATGACAATTAAATCTACGAATTCTTAAATTGCCATATCACGTACAAATTTTCTGAAGTAAGTTTTACTAATTTCTAAACATTTTGCGTATCATTGACTGATTAGATTTCTTATCTTACTTCCACGTACCAGTTTCATAAAAGTTACAACATTTGTAACCAATACATTTCAATCGTATTACATAAATTATTGATTTTGAATAAGTTCTCAAGAATTGCAATTTAGTTTTCATGATGTTAAAAAAAGCGGGTCGCTGTTGAGTAGAATATTTTGTTTTTCTTAATTTTGCTGGTAGATTACATTTACAAAATTAGATACCTTGACGATAATTTGATCTGTAGTACATTCTTGAACATAAAATGGCTTAGAGAAGAAACCATTTAAAAACGACCACAGGTAAATCTCCTGTTTCTTAATGTAATATTTGGCCATTTATCTGAACGATGTGTTACTATTGATGACTTGAAAGTAACGTATTTCTTAGTAAACAACCAAAATTGAGATATTCCTTCAGGTAAACAGCTATTGAGTAGAAAATTTACAATATAGAGCGCATGTTACGAAATGGTTTGTTCCGAGTTTTTGTCTTATAGCCATTATTTAAATAAAATTGGAAAAAGGTTCTGCAAAATTTTAATAAATGTACAAAACTTCCGCAGACTTGTGCATCATTTCGCTCGTACTTCAGGATCCTTTGCAACATCTCCACACAAACGCATGATAATGTGGCAAAGAAATATTTCGAGTGTTTCTGATAATCGCAAAAGACACTGAAGACAGAAAGACACTGAGCAGTAGAGATTAATTCCGTGAATAAGAGCACGCGACTGCTTCTATAATTAATAATTTTGTAACTTTTGTGTCCTTCAAAATTACTTCTCAACAACCATTTCCGTGTCGAAGTAATTAATCGCAGAATACGTGTACGTGTAACTCGTATGGAAGTTACATTTTGCTCGAGCAAGTTTGTTTACAAGAGATGAAAATTATCAACGCCGAGTTTTAAACCATAGAACGTATCTATGGAACAAGATTTGTTCCTTTGTTTAATATTATAAAAAGACAAGTTCAAAATTCGTCATGCGAAGAACATTTTGTTACTATTTCAATCAAGGTAAGTGACTCGTAAACACTGCAGGTAAGTAAACTTTCAAATATATTTTGTCTAATTTCAGTTGAACTTATACCTGTCATGTTCAATTTATTTTAATGTTATTCTTTGTTATGAACTGCACGAGCATAATCATTTAATTTGATTTCATTGTTACTTTAGACAGGCATATTTTTCTGTATTCTATTCGATATAATATAAATTGGCACAGTTTTGCAGGATTTTTGGTAATATATTTGTTTTAATTTTCTTTTAATTGTATTTAATGTGTGCTTTACTATACCAACGTTCTTTGCAAATGTTATTTGTTCTCTCCTTCTTCATGCCTCAAAAGCTCATAAAGAGTCTTGGCATGGCAAATAGCATCTTTCAAAGAGAGCGCCACGTTCTCAGCGGAACGAATTCCTGTTGCCATTATCTTTTGATTTTCAAATGTTTAGTCCAATTCTTAATTCAAGTATCTCCCCAACTGATATTCTATACACAGTACACCTCGCACGGCAGTAACAGTTAACCACTGTGTTAATCAGAATCTCAGTTCTATTTGTTTGAATTGTGCTTAACGTCCTAAACAAGCTGAAGTGCTTTCGAGGAAGGGATTGAATACATTTAAGTGATCTCCGAACCACTCAGTTGAAATGGACCCTCGCAAGACATGAGCCAGTGCCGCGTTTACAGTAAGCGAGCATACTAATCTCTGGGTCAGTCAATAGTAGGACTTGAAATACTCAATAAATGTACCTTCAGTGTAATCCTGACGTTATCAGAACAACACAAACAAAATGTCTAAAAGGAATCGTGTAATGTGCAGAACAAGTGCTAAAAGGATCAAGAACAGCAGAAAGTGCGTACGATAAACTCCCAACACATTTTGTGCACAATTGAGAATTTCAAAGATTTGTACCAAAAGTGCACTAGAAATGTATTTTTAGTCTATTGTTTAGTTATTGCGGTAACAAGATATCAGTCATTCTTTTCTTACTTAAAATTGCGACGTTTCTTTTGTAAGAAAATGGACATGGTATTGGATTTCCGAGGCGAACCTGCAAAATTAATTTTTCCCCTTGGAGTTGACGATTTCGTTGATTATTAGTCAGTGATGTTTTTTTTTAAGTTTAAATTTTAATGACAACGTTATTTTACATCATATATCACAAAACAACGTGATAGTCAGCTGCTCAGCTGTAGTGTGTTCGCCTTATAATTTGGACTTACAGTTTTAAATACAATGAGCTGTAAATCTCATAGGTTTTAACAGGTTTATTTCAGTCACCTAAGGCAAACAGTGAAGATGATACGTTGAAATAAGGTCAGGGATCCTACCTACTCTATCTACGAGCATAAGCGAAGTGTAGGACAAGTAGTTGTAGTCAGGGACGACTCTCCTCCTGTGGAGGTGTCGCTCCGAAATTCTCGAGAACGACCCCTCCAACTTTAAAATGTTTACGTTAAAAAAAATCGATAGAAACTGTGCAAAACTCCACTTACATCCTCCCAATTTTGGCTTTACAAACACACACACACACAAACTGAAAATCTTGACGGAATCCCTGGATACATATTAAATTGGCAATTGTGTATCAGAAATTCTGTGATATAAATCTTATATCAGAATTTTTCTTACTTGATTCACTCTTCCTAGGTTGCGGTCTCAAAACTAACTCAAAGCTAATTACATCGTTTTCCTCTCAGGCAAGTTTCAAACAGTTGAGATATCTTCATTTTCGTCTCAAAGTAATTCTTTATTTCTTTAGAAATTACATTAATTGAGATGTATTACAATCACGTTATCATAAATTAAGATTATAAGAAAATCAGAAAAACTTCTAATGGTGTAACGTAAATGCAAATACAAAGAATTTTTTTGAAAAAACATTACGTTCATGAATGATTGCTGAAGATGATAATATAATTCCTTCGTAGATGTTTGTGTCGAATATTACTAACAGAAGTGCTTGTAGTAGAATTTTAGTCCTTCATTAACAACACAGAGATAGCTATCAGAACTATTTATTAATCCTGCATGCGATCGTCCTCCGCCTGAAAAAGATTATATGAACAAGATTTCTACTTTCTATAATATGCTTAATTCAAATTTCAAATATAAAAGAAATATTTTTATTTTAATCTTTTTGTGTGAATTAGGACGATTTTATTCAACAACCACCAATTTTTATTATGATTTTATTATAGACAAAACCAAAGCGCCCCCGTATAAATTCAGTGTCCAAGAAAGAGTCAACGTCACGACAAATCCTACGGTGTATGTCTTATGTCCGTCAGACTTGTACACTGCAAGAAATAGCGGTGTTAATTCAACACAATGCGGTGGGTGTCCCAGCGTGACTACCACTTTTTGTGTGCCGGCCGGGTGACCGAGCGGTATGCGGCGGTAAGCCATTGGCTCGAAGGTACCGGGTTCGAGTACCAGCAGGGACATGGGTGTGGATTTTAACAGCTAAAGGCGAATCGTGACGGGCCGAAGTTCAAAGTTACTAGACTGGTTCATATAAAACTATAAAGTTTACCAAAGTTTTCCCACTTTTTGTGTGTTGATTTCAGTACTGGGAGAAAACTGTCGCGGCTGAAGCGATATTTGAACATGGGTTACTGAGTTAGAAGTCGAGCGTCTTACCGACTTGATTAAACTGTCAGACAGAAAAAACACCGGATTCAAACCATATTTATGGAACAACATTTGAATTAAACGACTACACTATAGATTCAAATAGTGTAAGGGATCAAATAAATATATTGCTGAACCCCCAAAACAAACTAAGTTACTTCCACGACTTATCCCAATCATTAATCACGTTCTATTTGTCAGTCGGAAACAGAATTTCAATTCATTGAGAATATTCCATTTCTATGAAAGAAAGCAAGATGGCAGCAGTCAAACACTTAACTATCATTACGGCTATCTTATCGTAACAACATGTCTAATGCTTCTCTTATTGTCATAGAAATTGAACATATTCCCAATGAATGGGAATTATGATCCCTAATTGGCTAATGGAAAAGTGATTAAATCATGGCATATTCGTGAGAGGAGCTTTGTTTGTGTTTGGGGTTCAGCAACATTTTTTTCTTCTATACTATTTGAATCTAGTTTTTTCTGTCTGGCGATTTAGCCCACACGGTCAGATACTGGATGTATAACTCAACAACCCATGTTCAAATCTTGCTGCAGCTGTAACTTATTCCCCCGTACCGAAATCAACACCGCGTGTTGTGATGATTTAACACAATTGAGTAACTGTGATTTAACACAATTGAGCTATATTTTACTGTGTCGTTACTCAGATCTAGAAGGGCCACAATAGAAAATACTAAGCGATTGAAAAGGACCTGTGGATTTTAAAGTCAAGGTCATAGTTTCCCCCACGGTTTCAGACCATGACGAATCGAACAGTGTACGGCTCATCTCTCTCTGACTTGCAATTATTGACATTTAGGAAGGGCAGAAATGGAGAATACTAAGCGATTGAAAGGATCTTTCAACGTCCGTTCCCTCGACCTAATGCATATCAAGCTTTACTTAAGCAGCCTCTGCTTATTTCATTGACATACCAAGAATGTAAGTTACTTCTAAGATGACGTAATAGAGTTGACAACTTCTATCTTCGTTGTTCTTGGCTTTTCGGTATTAGTGCATATCTATTTCACTTCTTGACAAGATTTCGTATCAAGATACCCCTAAGAGCGTCGTGGTCTTATGAGCTGCGCACGGCAAGGCTATCCTTGGGTTATAGAGTGTTCCCGAGTGTTCAGTCAAGCACTAAGCATTGGAAATAAAAGCTCAGTAGTACGCTTCGTAGCTTTAATAATATGAACTTTAAATCAAAGTGATGTCCTATCCTCTCTCAGATACACATCACGTCTTTTAGATAGCTTGATACAAGAGATACCTTAATCGTTCAGCTTACAGCGTTTCGAACTTAACATAAAATATTTACAAATCCTTTTTGTTCCGTGCTTGTGTTATTAAAACAAGATCATAATGTTGCAGGATATCACAAACATGGAATATTAATAATCCTCCATAATTAAATTTTAACAGTAAGAACAGTAACATCTCTTGATCAAATCGGCAACGCGACATGGCCTGTATAAACCTAACCGTTTACATAATCCGGGCTCCATTTTAATTCCAAGTATCCATAACAACCTGCCAATTTTAAAGTCAGTCATAGTTTTTCCCACCGTTTCAGAGCATGACGAATCCAACGGTGTATGGGTCATCTCTCTCTGGCTTGTAGTTCCTGAGATATACAGAGGGATTATGACGAACGAGCCCGTGAAAATACATAGGAAAATTGAGAAAGTTAACCAAAAGATCAAGATTTAGTCAATCTGTCAGATTTAGAGTCAAGATCGTAATTTTCCCCACCGTTTGAGATTATGACAAATTCAATGGTGTGTTGTTCATCTCTGTCGGACTTGTAACTACTAAGATCTAAAGTGGATGGACAGACATTCAGGACAGACCCTATATCTTCCCTCATTCACTGACGTTCATAGGCGCGCACTAAAAATACAGTCATTGAATGAAGAGTAAGTTTGTCATTTTTTCTGTTTATCGTATGTTTGATACTTTAAAAAGAAATCAGTGCTTACAATAAGGATGTAAAGACATTAGAGGTTAATATTTTAGAAACGAAAATTTATCCTTATCATTTGCGAAATTCTGACCCCTATGGTGCCCTTTCAATTTTCAAACTTGAAGCCTAAAATCGATCCCGTACAATGGTAAATGAAATTACTATTTCACCGTAAAGTAGAAACTATGCATTAAAATAATATTTGGAAGTTGATCAATAGCCTTTATATTATAAATTAAATCGTGATGTCATTAGGTTACCAGTGCTGCCATCCTAATATAAAGTTTATTTTTAAATGACACTACGTCAGTTTTGATGAGTCAACGTAACTCCGAATAGACAAATGATCAAAACAATTTCCTTTTATAATCTGAATCTCTCTGAGGTTTCTTCTTCGCGTTAGTCGTCTGGTCTGAGGCGTTAGACTAGCGTCTCTAAGGTCATAGGTTCGAATCACATAGTAAATAATTTCTATAATAATTTCTTAAAGAATCGAAAAAGTAAATAATTTCTTCTTGTGTAAACATGTGACTTTATTGCACAGTTATTTCATGTTTCCACCAACGGTTGTGTAGGTAGCATTAGCAAGTAATTGTACAGACATGCTCATCTAGCTACAAAGGACACAGATTATATGTAACGTATTGAAATTAATACTGGACCTAATAACTGTTCCGTGAGGAATTTCATATTCTGTTTAGAGATAAAAACTTTTTAATCCAACCTATTTCCTCCATCTATCGTATTCTGCAACAGCTTTCAAAATGTTTCAGAAAGCGAAGCTTTAATGTAATTTAACTTGATCAGCGTGTTTTTACCCGTCCTTTGATTTTCACCTCTCGATCAATGAATCGCTACTGCTATCTTTCATCAATTCTTGGCGTCTTGCCAACAGTACGAACTGCCAATGCAAATTAAAGCAAGGTTGTTGCTTGCATTCTTGTCTAATTGTTCTTCCTGTTCTTACCCATGCGGTAGATTCAGAACTTTTTTTTTTTCATAAAGCGTGCTGTACAATAATTCAGCTATATTAAGATTAACCACTTATTAAAGTTTCATCTTCCTGTGTTTAATGAGATTATGAAACATCGTATAAAGGAAACTTCAAAGTACTATTTTATTCTGAGACCCGACAAACTAACTGGTGATCCATAGTTAGATTAAATGGGTCAAGGACACACTTCTACTTCCAGAAATTATGACAGCGATATTATAACTGCTTTACGTAACCATAGTGACTAAATACAGGAATTAATGTTCAAACATGGGATTTAGGGGCGCAGGAAGGAGGAATTGGTTACACAAAATACACTTTTAAAAAAACAGCGGGAACTGCACGGAAGAAAAACTCCCAAGATTAAACCAAACAACAGGAAGAAGAACAGCAATTCAGGTTTATTTGCAATGCGATTAAAACTCAGTTGAAAGAAAAGCAACTTGTCTGAATAAAAAAAAATTAAAGATTTATAATTCCAATGAACCTATGAGTAAGAAAAGTATCTAAAAATGGATAACAGCAATATAAAAAGTTAGTTGATGTTGGATTACGTGGCACATATACTTATGATACATTTGCCGACCTGCTATGAATTAATTACATGGAATTAACATGAAAATAGACCTAAATATACCAATAATTTAGATCTGACAAGAGGATATATCTATACATTTTCTTTAGTCAACGTTACATAGATTTGTAAAAAAATTTAACAAAGCTGGAGAAATAATATGTATGAGAGAGAGGGAAATCTCAAAAGAGATCTATGAATTTTAAGAAGATAATTCTTGTTCTCTGTACTATAGTGAATGGTAGTTGTACTTGCGATTGCGCACTTCCTTTGTAGTTGTTGGAATTTTAAAATCCGAGTACTGTCGTTAAAGGTGTATAAGCTTAAATCCGCTGTTTGCCCATAGATGGCGTTCGTGAACGTATGAAGCTACCATGGGCACGCCAGACCTATTGTTTGGATGAGTTGGACTTCTGGCAACACGAATCAGTGCATATAATCAGCAAGTGCAAACAACAACACACAGTATTCCGTTGGTAAGCATGGCTAGTTTTGTGCCAGAAAAACAGCATATGCGGGAAGCTCTGGTTTTCTGCTTCTATTTGAAGAAATCGGCTGCCGACGCGCATCGAATGCTTGTGGAGGCCTATGGTGACAGTGCTTTATCGGAAACAACATGCTGAGATTGTTTCGTCGGTTCAAAGACGGCAATTTTGACCTGAGTGACAAGAAGCGTGAAAATCGGTCCAGGAAGTTTGAGGACCATCAATTGCAGGCGCTGTTCGACGAGGACGATACCCAATCGCAACAAATACTTGCCGAGCATTACTCAAGCAGCCATTTCCATGCGTCTACATGACATGGGAAAGGTTCAGAAGATCGGAAAATGGGTGCCGCATGAATTGACCGATCGGCAGCTGGAGAGACGCCAACAAACATGCGAAATGTTGTTCGCCAGACAAAGAAGAAAGTCGTTCCTGCATCGGATTGTGACGGGTGATGAAAAGTGGATATATTTCGCGAATCCGAAACGCCAGAAATCGTGGCTTGATCCCGGCCAACCATCAACATCTTCCTCGAGACCAAATCACTTCGGACGGAAGACGATGCTGTGTGTTTGGTGGGATCAACAGGGTATCGTCTACTTTGAGCTGTTGCAACCGGATCAAACTGTCAATACCCACCGCTATCACCAACAACTGATCAACGTGCACCGTGCTCTGTGTGCAAAATGGCTGGAGTATCAACGAAGACATGACAATGCCCCATCGCACACGTCAAAAGTGGTCCAAAACTACTTGGAGACACTTAAGTGGGAGGTGCTATCCCATCCCGCTTATTCACCAGACCTGGCCACTACAGACTACCATCTGTTTGCGTCGATATGCCACGCCCTCGCTGAGCAGCACTTCGATTCGTATGCAGACGTCCGAAAATGGCTTGATGAGTGGTTTGCCTCGAAAGAGTAGGACTTTTTTGGCGTGGTATCCATAAATTGCCCGGGAGGTGGGCAAAATGTGTAGCTAGCGAGGGAAAGTACTTTGAATAACTTGCTTTGTGCTTTCTATGAACACACCATGTGTTTTGCTGACTACAAAACAGCGGATTTAAGCTTATATACCCGGTACCATCATATTGACATAAACGCATATATATAGAAGCCTATACTAATCCTATTACAAGTTCCAGTGTGATTTTTCGCATATGCGCAGAAAGCGAATACAGTTTCTTATAGTAATCGAATATTCAATTCTGATCCAGTGTTTGCTGCCACCATGTTGATCACGTAGATTGGCAGAAATGTGAAATATTCTCAGGGAATTGGGGTTACGATCACTAATTGACAAACAGAAAAAGTGTTTAAAACAGGCGTATGTCGTTAGAGTAACTTTGTTCATGTTTTCTGAGTTTGGCCCATTTTTTAGCAGCTATAGTGTATGATGTAGTGCTTTCTTATCACTGGCAGTTTAGTCAGTAAAATTATGGACATCTAACTGAAAAATCCGTATTCAAATCTTCCTTTGGATTTCTAGGTTTTATTTTTTCTGAAAACTAAAAGTATTCTCGTAAACTGGAAGTGGCTTTTTTTTATTTGGCAAGCTATTGGAAATTTGCAGGCAACTAGAGTTGTTTGGCTTTTCCAGGAATGCGTCTGAAAGTTTTAACAGTGTGAATTTCAACTGATAATTTTTTATTCACTGAAACTATATGCTCGATTGATTATAGGTACAAATTTTATTCTATTTCACCTAACGTACAAGATAACAGGATTTGAGTCCTTCTACAAGTACAAGAAAAGTCTGGAATTCTTTCTAGGGCTGGTGTCGATGATGAGTATTAATTTCATATTCTTTCTGTATGATCCGAGATATCTATAACATAGAAGAAAACAATTTGCTTGTTATTAAGTGAATTAACATTAATTCTGCTGTTGAGATTTAAAATGGTCGATGGCTCTTAAAATAACAATAAAAAAAGGTTGGGTGGTTTAACCTTTAGTTTACCTATTCTGTTCATTATCTGTAATAATATAACAGTTTCTAAGCATTTTAAACCTCCACAAAATAAATAAATAAATAGAGATAACTTTGAAAAATCTAAGCAGTTAACAATTCATAGCTTTTCAGGCAATTTTAGCTTGTTTCCAGAAAACTGAAAAGTTAGAATGTAAAACAAAAAAGGATAATTTTGTTTGGTAGCAACATATGTTTTGCATTCCAACTTCACGTCTGCCCTCTGGTGTTAAAATGTCACAAGCACACGATAAAAATTGAATTCTGTCAACTCTCTCGTATGGTCGCGGTCTCCACATGATTTAATTTATATATAACGTAATTTGACCTTCAGATGCAGTCTCGTTTTCAACTAACAAGAATATGTTTGCTATAGGACATCACATGAGTAAAGGTATGTGACAGTGTAATATTCCTTTGCACTCGGATTTTGTTTTTATTGAAAAGTTTAGTGATTCGGATAAAATGTAGTAAACAATCTTTCTTTCTGGCAGAAAATATTGATTTTAAAAAGGAAAGTGGTTTTTGTACATTAGATTTTATAATCGAGCGTTATTACTTATATAAAAGTATGGACCGTCCTGTAATAAATGGTACTTTCAACTTTAATGAAATTGAAAGAAGGTTGTAATATGTGAATTAAAGAAATTTAAACAAAAGGATTGCTGGCACGCAAAATCGCATGACAGATTTATTCAATAGAGAGAATATTGCATTCTCTTAAAAGTCTCGTTCTTAATCCAATGTAATAATAGGAAACTCTTTTAAAATTAACTTTTATTCTAGGTTTTGACTACCATATTTAGGTCATGTTGAACCTACTTGATCTTGGGTTGATCAAGAGGATAACATTGTCGCTTTGTGTGCTCCTGATCACGAGTTCAAGTCCCGCTATTGTACCTTGAACGGAGTGTTTCGAATTCCACTAATAAAAATCTGTAGTATCGTCCTGATAAACTCATTAGCTCATTTAGGCTGTTAATAGGAATTCCATCAATCAATAAACTGGTCATACTTGAATTAACTCGTTAATTAAAATATGAAATATGCTAATGAAATCTAACATAGTCAAAATGCTGTTATCACCTTGGCAGTATTGATAATATGGATGTTATGGATTAGATATCATGAATAAATTATTATTAATTTGTGGGTTAAACTATAGAATATGTTTGACCAGATTAAAACTACCTACAGAATGGTTATTTCTAAATGCAATACCATTTTCTAAGATTGCTTTAAAGGACTTTCTGACAAAAAAGGTTAATTTTTGAATTCTAAATGCTACCGTACATTTCTTTCATCAGTTAGACGTTGATGATGATTCAGATACTAGATTCCAGTTCTCGTAATTAGTAATAATTGAGAATATACACTCATTTCCATACGAAGTGGCCAATGAAATCTTTTTCGTCCAAAATTTACACCATATTACAATGCCAAATCTATATGCATATACACGAAATTTGTTTGAGAAGCAGGAAGATTACTTGCGAAGGAATAGCCGCATAAAAAAATAAAAATAAAAATAGTAGTGGCTAGCACAATCCTTGCCATGTATCACTTTATACTTTTCCAGAAACATCGGGAAGAGAAACATTCTGAAATACTTGAAAGACTTTCCTACATGACAATGCGCCTTGCACTATTCGCGTCTTCTTACATCAGATCCATCATAAACTGTTACCCCCTCCCCTACTTGCCGAGTTCTTCAGACTTTCATTTGTTTCCTGCACTGAAACAATGTTTCAAAACCACAGCGACCACGCCGATAGGGACACTGTGTGTGAGTTAAATCTTTTCTTTCTCCATATGTTCACAGCACAGGAACACCGCAAGAAAAAGCGCATCATACCTAAGGGGGAACAACGTAGGAAAGTCCTAAACTGCTATTCTTTTGGACAAACAACCCTCGCACATATAAGAATTTGAAATAATTAAATATAGCTGATATCTACATATAATCTTGGTTTGGTAATGCCATTTTGTGGATCTTTTGGACTCTGAAATCTTTTCCATTGGCCACTTTATATGAATTAGAGTGTACCCTACATGATAAAGGATTACTGCCTGCTTAGTTATGATAATGCTTGTAATGAAAATATACCTTGCACGATTGAACCTAACCTAATAGTATTTAAATACTAAGAACTTTCATTGGGTTAGGCCAGGACAGGTAATTAACAGTACAAGGTGCAAACGTTAAAGTTCAAGTTTCAAACTAAAAAAACAGAGAGAAGTAAATAATGGCGAAGAGGATGGAATCCGAGGCGCATTATAATTAGAGCTTAGAGAATTTTCAAAATAGTCGAGCAAGAAATATAATATAGGATATATTATTTACTTCATTTTCATTTTCCAAGTCTATGTTTAGGTTCTTCTCATCTAAACAGACTCAGTGAAAACAAGATAAATTGTAGGGAAGAAATGCTTAAATATAGGTACGGTTTCTGCCTTCGTTTGGCGAAATGGAGAAAACTTAAATCAAAATGGCCGACAGCAAGACTTGATCCTGTATATAACTCAGTTTTTGCCTGAAGTCCATGCACTATTAGATCTTAGTATCATTATTCGTGTTAATTATATAACAGTTATTTTATAGGGTGTTTAGAACACTATCGTCATGAATTGCATAAACGCAATTAATGACAAAACAACTCATTGTTAGGGCTACCATACGTCCGGGCTTAGCCCGTACAGTTCTGGATTTCATGTTGTGTCCGGTTAGCTTCCGGGGTAAAGTCCGGGGTTTAGTGTTCTTTAAATGAATTATCGATTTTTGGCTTAGACTGGCCGAAATAATCGTAATATTGTAATTTAAAAAATAATTGTAATAATCATTTATATTTATAAATTGTATTAGCAACGATATCTATTACTTGATGAGCTTAATAGTATTAACAAGAAATCCTATTATTATTGTTGTTCTCTGTTTTTCAAAAGATTGCATACTCAAGACTTGTATGTATGGAATTTGCCTTAACTAAAAGTGGTAGGCCTACTATAATCTCCATGTAGACTAACTTTTAATGCAGTGAGGCAGAAATAATTTAGCAATTTGTCTGATTGTTCAGCACCGGTACCGAATTGACTATTTTTATGGACATGGTTCAAGTGTCCAGGATTGGGTTCTAATAAATATAGTAGCCCTAATTATTATTGCGCGAATCCACCAACTCTCATACATGTACCCATAAGTAGTGTGGTTGAATTTCAATTGTAATCATTTTAACATGCAATAATAATAAACCACAAGTTTCAACATTTATTTTGTGTGTAAAAATTGGGGAAAAATCTATAAGAAGACTAGTGGTAATTTTATTGTTTCTATATCTTAAGGTTAAAATATTCTGTGTTATATTAAATATACTATGAAAAAAACTGAACGCATAATAAAACTGAGAACAGAAATTGTAAACGGTTTTTATATTTCCATACAAACACCCATTACCAAGAACTGTAACGTAACTTGTGTGATTCGGGTCAGTCTAGCACGACATACAGCTGTAAAACCAAAACCATCGAACATATAAACAGGGTGAATACTCGCATACAGATTAACGAAATTAGGGATTTCCAAAACTAAGGCAAATAATCTATACGAAGAACAGATTTCCTTGTATTCAACATGTTACATTCTATCACAGCACCACTTAATGATGAAATTTGTGATATAACATGGATAGGAGTTAGGTTAAATTGTAATTACTCAAGAATTGTTTTTCGCCTTCCTTTAGTGAGAAAGTTAGTGACTTTTCAGACATCCTGTATAATGCGGGTATGGTTACAAATAGCCAATCATTTTGACAAATAATGGAACAGGCTGAGCAAATTTCAATCAGAGTTGTACACAATTTATCTCTTTGTGCGAAGCCAAATTGAAGGAATGCAGTTTCAAATAATTGATGAATGCGCAGTGACAATCACTTGACCATAAATTCTTTACATAATGAATCCCCTTTCTACTGAATTCCCTCAAACGTAAACATCCTTGGGTAAAACTTTGATTTGTCAAGACAACAATTTTACGTCATTATCTGTCGAGTTAAACGTCATTTGTCACAATATTGTGCCACTTGTCTGTGCCTCCCGCTCCAAAGCAAGCCATATTTCGATACTTCTTCAAACGAACTATTTTGTTTCGGTCTGGGAAAATTACTCTTGAATTTATAGACATAACTTTTCAAATACCCTGTATATTTTGTCACTAACAAGACACACTGAAAATGTTTATGCATAAATCCTAAACTTATATACAGAAATTAATAATAAAGATTTCGTCAATTAAGTAGTTCTGCAGATTTCACTTGTCAAATAAAACACAACTAGAGAATGTCTTCCTCCTTTGTGTTAGTTATTTTTATCACATAGTGTAGATTTATCACTCAGGATGAGCGTTTACTTTATCGGAACTTCCGACTGACCAAGGCGTCAACTTGTTCAGACATATTAGGACAGTCAGTGTGACCATCTGGGGAATAAATTGATTACGGTGATATTTGCTTCGTGCATTAATACTAAGTATTAACACAGTATATTGTTCTTGCAAATTAAAACATTTGACACATTACTAAAGTTTTAGAACTCGTTCACTAAACTTCTAATCTTGTAGTTTTCCTTATTTTGATATCCAATTATTATTAAGTGAAAACGTTGTATTCTGATTTGGAATCGACGAGATTGGTATTCACTCCATGTTAGTAACATGTGAAGTTAAGACGCCTCTTAAAAGTGAAGAACTTAGTACATTAACATCAACACATTGTTTGGAAGGAAGGTAATATCAAACCGCTATCGGTTTCCCTTTGTTAGAGCTTACGGGTCACAAATCTTCCTTCGGGCTCAGCATTCACTAAACTTTTCTTATAATATGGAACAACAAAAGACATGTGACATTCTTTGTCTCTTCTTAATTAGAAGCTTCTTTTTATATTCACAACAATCCATCGCAATTGTCCGAGTCTAGTAGTTTACGTCGTGTTCTTCGAATTGATATTGGCTAGATGCACATTTTTGTGTGAACCCCAGTTTCACATAAAAGACTAGGAAAACAGGAACACATTTACTTTAATATTTTTCTTTTAGTATCACCATTTGTACATTTCTTTAATATAGATTTAATTCACAATACGTCCCAATGAACTCAGCCTCGTGCATTTTTTATGTGCAAGTAGAAAAAAGTTACTGTGTTCTTTATATCAGCTTATCCCATAAGTAATGTACTTTTCACCGTGAGGAAAAGAACGATAACTTTACCTGGAACACTTCCGTTAGTCAGGAAAATATCGGTAGCCTTCATCGGACTCCACAACACTCTGTCACCTAGAACTGGGTCACTTTTCGTCGCATGTCATCCTCATTTTACAGTGTTTTCCCGGAAAGGTTGTTTTGCAGGTTGCGAAAAAGACAGTAATCTGTTAGTTCAAGATCTGGTGAAAACGCCGGGTTGATCTTAGCACAATTTCTTCGTGATGTGTGTGTGCGCGTGTTATCATGTTGGATGAGCACACCCTTGCGATTAACCAGAACAGGACATATCTCAAACAATGCAGTCCGTAGGTGTTCAAGTAGACATCTGCATTGATCGTCTGGTTACGTGGCAAGAGCTCAAAATGACTTATCCCACGGATAATCACTCATCATCACTTTGTAGGGGTGGAGATCCTGTTTGGTACAGTTCCTGCGCCCCAATTTAATTAACTACTGCCGTTTGCTTTTAATGTTATGAAAATGGACCCAGTTTTTATCCCCTGTCACCATTCTGTCCAGAAATAGCTCACGTCTGTGACGGATGAGAAGGGAACTGCAGATGTCAACTCGCTGCTGCTTGTCTTGAATCGTTAACTCATTTTTCGAGTTTCTAGACAAACCCAAAGTCGTATAGATGACGTTGAACGGTCGAATGGGTGACATGGAATTCGCTGGTCAGTTCTTCAATAATTTGCATTGGATTTGTCTGCTCGCAGGGCATCTTTGTCCAGCTGCACATATCTCCCTTTCCGTGGCTTATCGGTGAGGCTGGTGTCCCCGGACCGAACCCTCTTGAACCATCTCTGGCACTTTCACACATCTACAGCACCCTGACCATATACGGAATTGATGTTTCGTGCCGCCGCGCTGGCTAGATGCCCCTGGTGAAATTCATAGAACATGACATGCCGTATATGGTTCTTCGACACTGGCGTGATCAAACACAAGCCACACTTAAAAAGAGGGGAGTAGACCGTTCTTCTACACACTGCTGTACAATCAAGTGCTCTATATGACTGAGCTATGGCACGGGCCGTCTACTTCACTATTCGCTCGTCAGATGGCGTCATTGCAGTGGTCATTGAATTACGACATTACTTATGGGATAACCCCGTAGTTTGTTAAACTAATACGGTATCACCGAGAAAGATTTGCTTCTATCTACGTTCCGGCTAACTTTGTTACCCTTCTTTTCTAGGTTAGCAAAACAGCTAATTTAGAGACACAAGCTTTAGCGAAATATTGTGCAAAAAATGATTACGAGGAGTGTTCAAATAGTGACCAGATTTCGCATTGTTGTGTGTAAAAGACGGTTTCGAAATGTAAAGCTTAGTTCACTTTCCTTACAATATCATCAAAAAGTACCAGAAAGAGTAGAGAAAACAATAGTAGAGAGGGTTTTTAAAATATGAAACTGGTTAGAACATATCATACACAGCAATTATATACTGAAGAACGCATTTAATGATGATGTTTCAATGAAACGATAAGAAAGCGGATGGTAACATATTTTGTGTTAAAACACTAATAAAAAGTAGGCGAAGGCAACCCGTGACAAGGAAGAAAGCCAGATTCTTTGAAGGGCCTTTCACTGTCTAAAGAACATAGTTCATGACAATAATGCCTTTTCTAATTCAAACCAACTGTATTTTTTGAATGTTTAGATTTGGCAACTCTTCAGAACAGAAATATTTTATGGGAGCAATCGGTGCAGATTGCTGTGTTTCCAGGAGACAAATTACGTAATTTTATTGTACGTGTATCACAGTCTCTCTTTCTTTTCATCTCTTGACAATCCTTCTCAATGGTTCAGTTCGACGTGACGTCGTTCCGCTCGAAACCGGGTGACGGGAAACAAATCACCTGAAGATTTTTCTCTTTCGCCTTAAACAGCGAGAAGAAAACTAACATCCGTTGACGCGTCCAGTTCACATTCTGACGTTGAAACGTCTTATGTAAGACAGGCTGAGGAGATATCCAGTGAAGAAATTAACAACAGGTGACGTAAAGCTCAATTACGTATGAATAGTAGCAATTCTTTAATACAAAATGTAATTCTAAGAAGTGGATTACATTTTTTTTTATATAATACCAAGGTCTATAGAATGTTATTCCTTTCATCGTGCTAACGTAGTATTACAAATTTACTGTGGTCGTATTATTGTCATTTCTACGGTTTTGTAATTTTGTCAATATTTCGCAAATTACGATGGTATTGTCCAAACTGACGTCATTCCTCGATAAGTAATAGCGTAAGCGGTATTGGTAGCAAATAACAGTCGATGTGGTACTCAATACATCAATTTTAATATGATGTATTATACCGAGCAATACATGAATATTATAATTTATATAGAGTCATCGGGGGTGAAATGTATTTTTCTTATTTATGACGGTGCATGCAAGTCTACAGGCAAAAAGAGCATAGCAAATGCGAGTTACATCTTTCAGTATTTCTGCCTAGATGCTAGATTATATAGTATTATGTACTGCAGGAGATACACTCATGTTTGTAAAGTAAGAGCGATATGGGCATAGTAACCCACCATCGGGTAAAACGCCCACCGTCGTGGGATAATATGCTCATGAACACCAACACTATACTAAACAAGGTGGAAGGTCATAGGGTCTAGCAATGGAAATGATGTTACGATAGAAGCTAGTCATACTACAGCAAATTATATTACGGTACAATTCACAAAAACTAGCCTATAAAGCATGAAGTTCCTACTACTTCTTTACCATTGACACGCTTGGAAAAATACTAGTGTTGCCGACGAGACGAGATTTAGGCTTTCTCGTCTCGAAAATATCTTGTCCAGAGAGTCTCCGGTCTCGAAAAAATGAATATTTTGCATTACGATAGCTCTGTCTCGTCTCGCTTCCTATAACCATTTTCTCTGTCTCGTCTCGTGACAACACTAAAAATACATATTAACTGAAAATACGAAATTGAAAAGCTTGTTTAGTTTCATTTTAATGGCGAGATGTAAGTTTGTTTTGCACAACACAATACTAATAACATTAAAGTCTTATGGAAATATTAGACTAATTGAAAATAAAACAATATATGAAAAAATGATAAATATTACACTCGCTGAAATAAATGAACTAAATTTACGTTGTTCCTCCTCTTCTAAGATAGGGACAATTACACAGTTTTAAAGCGTACTACCGTGTTTGCTAGAATGGGAATATGTGGGGTAAAATGTCCACCGACCATTAACCCCGACGCCTAGTGGGCAAATCACCCCGATGTCAAACTCGATAGTTTTAATTCATTCAACTTCCAACACTGCATGGCATGGCGTCTACCCGCTATTGCATCAGGACAACAGAACCCTACTTTGTGCAAAGCACAGTTATTGGATTCGCTAATACAGCAGTGTAATCATTTTGTCTCCCTAAATTTGAAACGTTCAAAAAAAATTACAAGTAAAACTGATGTACTTAGCACATTTAATATAGCCTGCATGTCTTCACTTTCTTCACACAATATTGTTTGGTGTCACCTTCGTCTTCCAGATAATTGCGCCTTCACTCAATCGTATCACTGCTGCCACCTCATATTCCCTTCCCTGTTTTTGGGGGGTGGGCATTTTACCCCATTGGGCATTTCACCATCACTTACTCTATAAATACAAAGTCTTACAATGAAGGATGATACTAACTTTTTACCTTTTATATCGGCAATCCTACGTCATATTAGGGTATTCCATGGCACGACCTTGGCTTTTCGTAGTTTTCTTCGCAACTGGTGAGCTCTTCCATTCGCTCAAGTATGGAATAGCTAATTTGTATTTTGTAAAGTCGTGTTTGTGACCCATGAGGAAATTAGTTCAAGCTGATAGAAAAATTAACGTTAAAAATGATTGAAGAATAGTTGAACATGAATTGAAAAGTGTACGCCCAGATTTGAGAATGAGAAAACTTTCTCCCGAAATTGTTGCAAAATACATCGGCGATAATTGTTGTGACTACGATAACAAATACGACTTTACAATACGACTTTACAATACCATCAGTTACTCCAGATTAAGTGACTGAACATTAAACGATAGACAGAGGGAATGATGGAAGGTTAAAGGTTTAACATGGCATATCCAAGTATCCCGAAGGATTACCAGCATAAAAGGAAAAATCAGTCTCATTACTTTATTGTCAGATTCTACAATACAGGTCGGCATGCCGTACATGCGCTGAAATTTGAGGAATGATCTCCGTTACTGCTGTCGATATAACGTTTTCCTTATTTTGACATATTGAAACTCAATTGAAACTTCATTTGTATAGATATTTAAAAATGTTTCCATAATAAGCTTGTCGTAGCTTTTATCGTATCATCAATAGCTATTAGTACGTTGTAGGGTTAAAAGCATGGAGCTTGCGCATTCTTCAAGACGTAATTAGAGATGTAAATGGTGTGCTTGCTCTGAATCTCTTGGTTTCCGGGTCTAAGACCGAGGCTGGCCGTCTGACGCATGTTTATCTCCATTGAACCTCCAGGAAAACTCACATGTATAGAAAGCGGTATCCTTTGAAACCTTATTAAACCTATCTACAAATAGTTCTGGATAGCAGAGTCAGAGAGCAGCACTTTGACTAAAACTGTAAGTGCTGCCACATTACGAAATATCTGTGAACATTAAAGGAGAGAAGCCAATTTCCATGTAGTGATTTACTGTCGGGAATAAAAGTCTGGTTTGTTACCTCCTACAGAAATGCTTTGGCCAGGTCACATTGTTTTATTTTGAGATGTAACAACTCTTCGGGAAATAACGTACGAGTAGAAAATATCTAGATAGATTAACACTGGCACAGCCGTTGAAACCACTAAGGGGATTTGGTTCTCCTATACAGAATGGTGCGACTTTAGCTTGTCAATTGTTATTTTAGGATTTTTATGTTAAGGTTTGCTACAGTGAGAGAGAGACTAGGCGCGCGCGCAAAAAGTGATTACAGAGGGACAGTGCAAGTAAGACAGACATTGTTAAGTGTTTAACTATTTTCAATATTTTCACAACAGCAGTGGGCTGTTCAATAACAAACTTTTATCAGAATCAGTATATCATATTTATCATTACTGTATAAACTATTATGTAAGTGTTGCGTATCATTAAATATGTTGCAGTCAAGTAATGTTTTGTTCTACAACATTCCTGCAGACAGTAAGTAACAGTTTTAGCATCTACTCATCTTAGTGATTGAACCAGCACTCCAACAGCATACCAGAGTTATTTATGTACATGGTCCTCCGCAATTTACAAAAATCAGTCTACATTATAACACAGAACATAATAACCTTTGTTTTACATTAGTGATTGTTTTTGGTATATTGCCGTGCAAACAGTAAGTTGGGCTTTTGGGCACATACATTGCTCAAAACTTTGCTTTTTTTTATTATTTTTGTTATTGTTTAATCGTGGCGATTAATATCGAAGATAGTATTTGCAGGAGGAGAATGGAATTATTCCCGCTAACTGTCGGCTTATTGCTTTGTGCTTCAATTAAACACATATATCATCTCGTGTTGTCCGCAGAGAGAATAATACAAGCTTGGTTCCTTATGATGGTACCAATCCTAGTTTTAATCTCAAAATAATACTCTCTTGAGGTTAATATTGGGTACGGGTAATAAGAACATTTCCCTAATCTCATCTTTCAAGCATATGTTTAGAAAATCGTAATAGTGTCAGTCATTATTGTCAGTACTTTAACTGAAACAAAGAGACTACCGTGCGAATTTCATTTTCTCCGTTTTTGAATATTATATCCTCCATTAGGATTATTCGTGATTCACTTGGCAGCAAATAATTAAATCCTTTACAAGGATGGATTCTTTGTGAGCTTTCTGTCACACAAATATTTAGTTTTCCTTGCGGTTGTTGGTGAGGAGATTACATTAAGTAATTGCCAATAAATAAGAAACGAACTTTCGTTTATTTCTTCCGTAATTTCCAGGGCGTTTGATATTTATGTACAGTTCTATGATGGCATTAGGTTCGCCCGTATGAAATCGAAAAATCTTAAAAATAAATTAAAGTTGCACTATTTTTAAAATTTGTGAAAAGTTGTACATTTATTCTATTATGATAGCAAAGATGATATCTATCTTGACATATTGATTCCCCTTACCGTTTGATCGGAGCAGCCATTTTCCATCGCGCGTGAGCGCGTCATTGAGATAGTGCAAATCATTACTAAAATCTGTATTACAAAACGTATAGAGAAGTTATAAGGTTGTGATTAGTGTCATTGTTATGGTACGTGACTAGACTGTCACATAAAACTGGTTGGTATTTGCAAGATACAAAGTTTCGTGGAAATAAGGCGATGCACCGTTTTTGATATGCAAATTCGGAATATTTTAAATATACTCGTACCCCATATGTTAACCTGGAATCTGCAGTAGTGTACCTCTGTATGTTCAATATCAACCGTAGTAAATAACTTTGTAAATATTTTATTTCTTTCTAGGTGAAGAATATCTCCAAACTTGCTATAATTTAAAAAATTGTCATTTTTTAAGATCACTAAAAGTGATGCAGGGGACGAGATAAAAACTGAAAATAATACAGTCCATATTGCTTTGTGATAACCTTCCAATCATGGGTTTTACTTTGTTATTTAAGCCCGTTTTGGGTGGGACAAGATTTTCAAATTGCGAAAGACTATTTCTAAAACTAATGCAGTATTATTTACTTTCTAGTGCATTCTTGAAGGTGGTTTAATTTTTCTAAAATATTTTTATTGTCATACATTTCCTTTAAGGAAATGGCAGACATGCATCCTTTCTTTTCCATTTATGTACTTAAAGCTCTTTCTTGTATGCAACCAAAACATCGCTGGTGTTTTCTGGGCTGCATAACAAGATAGGGGTTATTATGTTAATCAGTTCTCCCAGTATTACAGAATAATTCTCATTTAAACTTGCTGTCAAACGTAAATGCTTGCATCAAGCTTATCATGGCAAGTATGCAAGTTTAAATTAAGCTTGAGTCATACTTGCTAGTTGTCACCTGACACGTTTGCTGCAAGCTTGCCATATTAAGCTTGTTACAACAAGCTTGAAACAGGTTTGCCATAACATTAGCGGCCAAACATATCAACAGAACTGTCTACGTTCAGCTTGAATTAAACTTGCAATACCAAGTTAACTCAGTACAATCAATTTCAAACTTGAATCAAATTTGTTACAACAACCGTAACTATATAAGCGGAAATCTAGCTTGTCATAAGCTTGTATGCTATGTGAGTAGATTTTTTCTGCTTTGTCGTATTTTCTGTGTGTTGTAAAGATAATACATTGCAGCAACAATTAAAATGTAATCTACAAAACGCACAAAAGTGCAAACCGCACGATACACGAACAAACATGGAAAATACTGAAACTAAACTCAATGACGCAATACTTCATATTGTGCTTTGGCGAGCCAGACAGCTTACGTCTATTGGACGTGTGTGATCAACGTGATAGCTCCCACCGCCACTATCTCTAGCTCCGTGGCCGTGATCCGCTACTTATTTCAGTAACTCCCTGTTTGCTCTTACAATACTGAGTCAACATTACTGAATCCTCACCGTAAATTGAACTCGGGACATTTTTCATTGACACATAGAGCGTTACCAACTCAATTAAGTAGGAGTTTAAAAGAACGTTCATACCCATGGAACTTAGAACCTTGTGACATCACCCGCGCACGTAAGGTGGCCACGCACGTGCGCATGGTCGTTACATGTGCTTACTTTTGATACTAGTAAGATCGAAATGTTAATATATATTACTGAAATTAAATTTCATCTTCATGCTGAATGTTCTGTGATTTATAAACATCGTTCAGAAATATTAGTCTAAATACTCAAATTAAGCAACATTTAAATCAATTATATGTGAGTGTATCTAAGATTATTTTACGTACTCATGAATACACAAATGTGTTACTATTTACAGAACTGTTTTAATAATTAATGAATTATTAATAAATATTTATATGTTATAAATAACCAAAATGAAATAATAACTATATAGAGTATATGAAATTTTAATTTGTTTATTGTAAAATAATTCATGTAATTATTTTATACAGAGTTATGTGCCATATTACTACTCCTGTGATGTCTATATAAGGGCTTTATTTTGATGTAAACTTAAATCTTTCTCTGGTTAATACCCAACCATAAGTTGTATCTCCTGTTATGGAGGTTCTAGAATTAGAGATATTTCAATTAGCAGTTTAATTTTCTCCAAGTTCAGTTACCCTTAACTTCCTCCATAGTTAATAGAAAGAAAAGTTCATTAGCTCTGGAAGGTTCATATGCAGGACCAATGCCCGATAATACGCAATTATCACAAGAGATTCCTTAGCGCAAAGAGTTGATTGAGATAATTTTCCTGTAGGATGGGCCCGTATTTTCCCGAAGATTGCCGAACTGAGCAGAACCTCTTAACAACATGCTTTATTTACTTAAGTCGGTTAATAAATGCATATATAGTGAGTGAACAATTTTCCTACAAAACTATGCTACTTCCACGGTTTAGTAAAACTAGTAAAGGCAACGAAAAATATAATTTTCTTTAAATTAAACTGGGATCAGCTTTTTATTTAATACTTCATATTATGTTTCATGGGAGGTTTTCATTACATTTACCTTAGCTAAAGTTTACAGAGATATCTTTAATATAAATCAACAGCTTCCAAATCTCTTTGCAAGGAGTTTTCACAGTTCCTTATTCCCCCAGAACGTGACAGGGTTATTGGCCCCAAATCTACGATAACATAAAAAATGCAGCAAAACAAGCTTCCAAAATTACCAATAGAGAAAGTAAGAAAAAAAATAGGAAGAAGGATCAGATAATTTAATTCTGCCTTCCCTTGTTGCACAATCTTGGAGCTCATTTTATTAATTTACACCGGCACGTGCTTCTCACGTAACAGTCTTTGAGTTACTTTTCTGCGTCAACCTCAAAGGACGACCTCAAAGTGGTCTTTCATCTTACCGATTCCCAATGGACGTGGCCTATTTTGAAATCACCGCAATGCACGTTCTCTGTGATCCCTTGAGTTCCAGTATCTGCTTATGTGTGTGTGTGTATGTCAAGGTCAGAAACCGGAGATTTGTGAATTCTCCCAAAGGCACGTTGTATAAATTCTGTCCTGTAATTAGTTCGATGGTCTTACATTCAGTTCACAAAGCATTCCGGTTTAAATCAACGTTAATTAGTTCTGATTAGTTCTTATTGGTTCATTATTAATTCAAGATTATTGGACTTGTTTTAGCGTAGTAGCTCTACGTATGTGTTCTATAAGAGGGTTAATTGCTGAACATTTTTATACACAGAAACGACGTTTGCTACTTACAAGGAGTAACAATCGTTTACATTTGGTGTGTATAAAGATATGATACAGTTATATTTGAAATATATACGTGGATTTGCCTGCATTAAAATGACATGATTGTAAAAGGTCATAGTCTTCTGGATATGAACTGTACTTTCCAGTTTTACATCATGTTAATTATATAACAGCTGATTTATGGATGTTTCATATGTTAAAAGTAAATCCTAGCACAAACGAATCTTACTGTGTGCACGATTTGGGAAATAAATAGAATGCTAGCGCCCAAAATATCATAGTTTTCACTGACTTAACACCATATCAATATCCATATGATCTGTATTGGAGTTACATTATTTAGCGTCACATTGTAGTCTGCGTTGAAGTTATTTAAATAACACATTACCTCCGTAGCTATGATTATTACTAATAATAATAGTAAAGACAAAATCATTTTTCTCAGAGAATATAATAATTTAGCAACAAATGTGGCAACACTGATTATGATTTTGTGACGATATGGAAAGTACACTAGAATGTACGCACAGTAGCCTAATATATGCACATACACGCGTGTACATTCAAATTAACTCATGATTTTCGATGCGTATGCTTTGGTATATCTATGAATGTTAGTGCAAAGATCACAGGGTTCTTGTGGGTATGTTTATTCTTCTTTTGTTGTTCCGTTTGTTCCAGCATGCTTCCCGGTTTTACAGAAAATCTGCCACGTTATTAATGTCTAACTGTTTCCTTGAATCTGAAATCCTGTTTGCATCCGTTGCAAAATTGTTCTTTGGAACGTTTCCCTTAGCTTTGTAGCCTTGACATTGTCTTCCTTATCCTCGATTTGGATCCACAAAACCTTCCCAAGTAGCCCAGTTTCCTTTCACATAGCATTGGCAAACAAAATGTGTTCTTCTGAGAAGAGAAATGAGATTATGTATTCATAGCCATTGTTGAAAACAACACAGTTCTAGCTTAAATTAGGAATGCTTGCAAATAGAAATTTCATTCATAATTTCTCTCTCTCTCTCTTTTTTTTTTCTTTCTTTCTTTCTTTCTTTTACACTGTTTGATGCTTGAAACAATGCGCAAATATCGTGCTGTACTTAGGTACGTGCTTTGTTTCAGGAAATGTTCCTTTGCTATAACTCCATTCGTTCTGTACACAAAAATTGAGTGAAATTTAAAATTATTCCATTCTATCTAGTGATAAACTAATTCTATTTCAAAGAGTTTTCAAATAGAGAAAGGATTGGTAAAGTGGCCACTCTAAACAAAATTCGTTTTCTGTTATCTTATTTTCTAAGGCAATGAACTAAATTTTCAGAGTATAAAGTATATTGATGGCAGATATCACCAAAAAAACTAATTGGAATATCTTAGTTGTAATTCGTTATATTGTTTTTCTGCAGCTCTACGAAATAACAATTTTACCGTACCTAATGGGGCTATGTGGTCATGGATTCTTCAACAGTATCAAAATATCAACCTTTTCTTTCTTAGAAATTGTTTTGAAATTAAGGAAAGAACAATTCCCGAAAGCAAGACTAAACATAACGCACTTTCATCACATTTCTCTCCACAAACATTGGAAGCGGCATTTACTTTTCACATCTTAATCTCATTGTTGGATTAAGCTCACGATTATCGTGATTTCGTATTTTATAACCATAAAACAAACTTGACTTATTGCAATAATAATATATATGTTAATGTAATTGTAATGCTACTAGCACTTACGGTTTCGTAGAATAAAGTGTGTGACCACTTTACCTATTCGGCAGCTACTTTAAATTATGCTAGTTTTAGCAACAACGGTTGGTCTACAGAATTTTGCACCTCATTAAAATTAACATTAAATAACAATCAGTTTTATAAATTATAGTTACAAAATGTTAATTTTCTCCCTCTATAAATATTTTAACAATAAATATTTGAGCTTACCTTAGATCACAGATAGCGAAAAACATTAAAATTCCAATAGCTGTTTCAGCTGCTACTAGTTTCCTGAGTGCCCTATATTAAAGTAATTTAGAACATTATTAAAGTATGCCGATAGATTGCAGCACACGCAAGGGAAGGAAACGTCTCTAGTCCAACTATGTCTGGCATCGTCAATTCACACATCCTTCTCCTACGCTTATTTTTATCACTAGCCTTCATGTGGTATCGCGACGAATAAGGTAGGCTTTCCATGTGCATTGGATGGGGCTGAAACGAAGATTATATTCCATCATTGCTGGAACTCTGGAGACAAAAAGACTGCTGAAAAAACTGAGGTGATATTGGGAGGATAATATATTCTCCTCTTTTGTTTCTGAAACCGGGTGGTGTTGCATTTCGCGGTATTGTAGTGGTTGGCATTTGCTTTGCTTTTATTACTTAGCCATCGCTGCCTTGTTTGTTTTCGTTCCTCATAAGGTTTAGGGCATTTTTCATCAAAGCAAGGCTTGTTTTTCTGGTATTTCTTCAAATTTATACGTTCCTTCGCTGCGCATTCCACTGTATCACGAATGGCCTTCCACATTACTTACATCAATTTCACTATTACTTTCATCTTTATTACTACTCGAGTCGGCTAAGATTTCGAACCTATTTGAGATTTCAAGTTGGTAGTCTGCTTTTACGCTTGGATTATCTCATCGTTTAACTTCGAATTTAAGTTGTTTTGATCCTTTGTTTTCTCTGTTCGCGATGCATAACTGTTCCCTCACTTTTGTGATCACTAACTGATAGTCGTTATCACCTTCTCATTCTGTAGGACATAACATCCATTATATTGGTATGTATTCTTTTATCCACTACTACGTGATCGATCTGGTTGAACGTTTTTCCATCCGGAAATACCCATGTGTATTTGTATATGTCTTTGTGCTGGAAATATGTGTTATTTACTAGTAGGTTTTTTGAGATCACGAAAGTTATCAGTCTTTCTCCATTGTTGTTGGTGATTTCGTGAATGCTGTATTTGCCTATAGTTGGTCTATATTTTTCCTACCTACCTACCTACCTTAGCGTTCAAATCACTCAAAACAATTTTCGTATTATATTTCGGTAATCGGTCAAACAACGTTTCTAGCTCCTCGTAAAATATCTTTGTCGTTATCATTAGCCTCCTCAGTCGGAGCATAGACATTTATCAAAACCGTGTTGCACCAACAGGTACGTATCGTAACGTATGATAGTCTTCCGTTACGAAACTCAATATTCTGCATCGCCGGAAGGGTGCTGTTCTTAATGAGCAATCCTGTTCCGAGATCGTGAGACCGTGTTCCCCCATAGCAGAAAGTGTACTTGTCCTGTCGGATGCTATCTTGAACCTCCCACCGAACTTCTTGTATCGCTAATATGTCTAGCTCGTACATCTCAGTCTCGCGTACCGCTACCTGAAGAGCTCCCGTTTTGCATAACGTCCGTACGTTCCACGTTCACATTCTAAGGTCTTTCTTAATCCTGTTCTTGGAGCCCCCTGAACCAGTCCCAGCCCGGAGATCCGAATGAGGAACTAGTTTACCTCCGGAATATTTTACCCCAGGAGAATCCATGAACCATCTGTTACTATTTCTTGACATGATTTAGCGATGTAGAGTTGTCAGCTCTACGACCTCGCAGTAAAGATGTCGTCTTCTGTCAATCCCTGAGCCTTTCCGATGTCATTCATCTTCAGCCTCAGAGTGGTAATGGTGATGCTGCTTCCCCTCTCCATGATATTTTTGTTCGGGGTTATCTTCCTCTAGCCTTTGTAGATCCCTCTACTAACTGTAAGGCAGCAGTACTGCTTTTGGTCCGTCCAGGAATATTTCCGGTACCCACCATATCTGGTCGGCATTCCCCTATTTGCCACCTGTGGAGAGGCTCCTGGTGGGTGGCCAGTAACTCCAACAAGGATGTATATACTATCAGTTCATAAGAGCACATAGAGTACAGAAAATGTTATAAAGATGAAACGTCATGCATTATATGATATTTTGAGTATTGTTTCCGTAATTTATAATAAAAGATACACTTAAAACTGTTAGTACATTGGCGAATGTATAAATTGTGTTGGGTAGTGTAAATATTTCACGTGCCGGAAAACAACATTGCAGACTTTTGCTAATCTTGTAGATGAAGGAATATCACTGGTCTTGTCAACTTCCACCATGAGAGGTCGTTTTTAACAAGAATATTAAAAATTATTTGTTTTTCCGTCGTAGCAGTGTTAATAAAACATTATGAAAGTTTCTTGCTTTAGTATGTATTCACGAACAAAACATATCTTCGTAATTTAGTCGATTGTTTGAAAAACCTTCATCCCCTTTAGTCGGTATGATTTTCATAGAATTTCAACAGCTAAAAATATAAAAGCTAGTTTCCTTGTACATATATATATTCTCTCATCTCATCCCTGAAGCCGGCATGCTTTTCGTAGAATTTTAGTAGCTGAAAAAGTCAATGCTAATCCCCTCCTATATATATATATATATATATATATATATATATATATATTCTCTGTTCTATCACACTTCCCCGCTGGCAAAAGTACTAATTGCGCTTCTGTCTGCAGTTTTGTTTTGATGAAAAGAGGAAAAAATATTTCTGGGATTTCAAACAAAAAAAAACACTAAGTTTCTCTTTCATTGGGAATTTCTAGCAGAAACAAAAATTGAAGAAAAAAACAAGAAAGAAGCAGCCTGTAAATTGTATGTTTAAGTATGCAAATCCAGCAGCATATTTTTGCATGCAGGAAACGGAATATAATTTGCCTTTCAAACAACTTCCGTTCTTTCATTTTATTTACATGCTGTAGTTACATTGTAGTATTGACACTCCCTTGCCACAGAATTGTAAATGTTGTATCTTGTACTGCGTTGTTGTTGTTGAAAGTAGTCAGTCGCACAGTTTTTTTTTTGTTTTGTTTTTTCAGATCTCATTTTGTTGCTTGTTTTAATTCACGGAATGTCTTAACACACTGCTGTCATGCCATTTCTCCTGTTGAGTTGTTTTTAATGTTCTTATTGCGACTGCAGAGGTTAAAGGCAAAGGAAGAAAGTATTTATAATAATAGATTTCCACACTGTAACTATATATCTATATCTATCTATCTATCTATCTATATCTATATCTATATATATTAGAAAAAGGCGAAAGTTGTTTGCATCAAGATGACGCATGCATGTCGTCTTATTTATTGAAAAAATATATCAAGACTTGAACACAATTATCAACCGGCTACGAGGAAGAAAAGAAAAACCTTACAAAAAGTGAAATTGCAAACATCATGCACCCAATTTTGCCAGTCTATTTTCGAAATTGTTTTGATGTATAAAATAAGAATATGCTGTGTGTTTCACTCCATGTATGTTACTTTAACATTGATTAATGAACTAGGAACAACTATTTGAAGCAGTTATTATTTAAATATTTCAGTTAAGTGTTAATTTTGACTTGCATGAATTGGTAGAAAATTTTCATGACTAACGTTTTCTTTATTTAATAATACTATACAAAAATACGTTGAAAAGTGTGTTTTCTAGATAGGTCTTAATACTATTTGATTCCAAAGTAATATATAATGCTCCAACTAAAATAATTATAAACTATTTTATGAAGAAAAAATATGGCCCGTTGTTTCGAATGACGAAATTGTACGCACTAACACTTTTCGAAAACGTAGGGTGAACGGTAACACAGACAACTCACACAGAAACTTGCTACTGTGCATGCAGTACCTTTAGCATTTCTGTGAAGTACGTGGGATACATATTCATTAACTGCAGCAAAAATTAGATGTACTAGGTATTTTTCCTCACCACTGACTACACCGTGGGTGCGTATTACCGAGAATTGTGGGAGTATAAGAAATTATTTTTTTTTTCATGCAATGCTTTTCCTAACAGAATTACCATCTTTCGATTGTGATTTAAAACAAACAGAATAGGGGTAGCAAATATGGTGAAATAGCTGTCACCTACCTACCTACCTACCTATATATATATAGATAGATATAGATATGGGCAACGCCCTAGCCGAGCTGGTCTACCGGTTCCCGTAAGATCACCGAAGTCAAGCAGCTCTGGGTCTGGTCAGTGTTTGGATGGATGACCGTTTCAGCACTCCAGATGGTGTTGCCTATGCGGCGTCCACCCAGCGTCGTGAGACCAATTGGGGAGCTACCTGAATAAAGAGGTAGCGATCACCTCTCCCAACACGTCTGGTTAGCGTGGGGGTAGTAGACCACCTCCTCCCTCCGGGAGAGGCCTCATCCAATA
The DNA here is from genome assembly GCA_022664845.1 of Lepisma saccharinum. Classification (NCBI taxonomy): domain Eukaryota; kingdom Metazoa; phylum Arthropoda; class Insecta; order Zygentoma; family Lepismatidae; genus Lepisma; species Lepisma saccharinum. The sequence goes on from JAGDQP010000316.1 coordinate 119,226, forward strand.
TTGGATTGAATATGGCTGTGTATTTTATATATATATATATATATATATATACTCTTTATATTTTCTTGTACAATCAGCATCAAAAGTTATTTCTTATTGCTAGAATTTATTTTGCGAATAACTTAGGAATCGATTAACCTACTAAAATGCTCTTTTCTGTAACTTACAGAAGATTATGTTATCTTTAAGTTACTGAAAAGTGTACTCAGATTGGCCCATTCATTACAAAGTTATTCCCAAGAGAATTATTTTTTACCAAAGGGTTGTTGCTAATTGTACATATTACTTACATTAGTTTAACACAACACTAAGAAAATTTCAACACAATAATGAACAAAGAAGATAAAGTAACTGTAATTTTACAAATGGTATCACAATCTAGCAGAAATAGGAGGATTTACTACAAACTAACCCTAATAGTATCATCATATTTCTGCCAGCTTTTTAAATGTTTGTGAAGAAAAAAATAGTGTAAATTGATATTGGCGAAAGTTTTCGTACAACTAATAGAAACAGTTATTTCACAAAGCAGTTTTAGTTGCTTAGAAAACTACAAAATCTCTCCGAAGAAAGTTTTAAACCTCAATTACAAATTTAATCAGTAACGTGTTGCGATACATTCCAGGTAGATTCCAACACAAGAAAGGATTTAAATATTAGGTAAATGGTTAATTCTATTATAGTAACTTTGATTAATTATTCGAAATTCTGAAACGTGTAAAAAGCTCGTATCTTTTTATTTGAAGAAAGAAGTTCAATTAGATAATGATTCGTCAGATTTGAATTTTCAGTATTTGTTTTTCTTTGTGAATCACATCTACTGTTCTCTTACTGCGCTTTCCTCACGACAGCAACCGCAGTACTCAAAAACAGTTTTCTTACTTAATAGATATTTTAAAAACTGTATAACTACTGCACTTCCTTCTCGCTTTGTTACATTACGTGAGTTTTATTTTTTAGGATTGAACTTCACTAGCAATCCATTTAACTAGCATACATTTCACTTCCATATAATAAACTACATAGAGAATACAAGTGAACTGAAATTTGTGATTTGGGAAGAACACGATGGGAAAAGTTTGAAGCAATAAATTTCTTATAATATTATGAATAGGGTTAATAAATTCTGTTAAGCGTGAAGTGTGAGTCTGGTTCGTGCTGTACATGGAATATATTCTGTTCATTGTTGCCTGCCAAGTATATACGTGTATGCTAAATATACCTACAGTATAAATCTGCTACTTTAAACTTGCAAACAAGATGTCATGAAAGAGAAAGTATAGATAGTATGGTGGTGTCAGGTTAAATATTTATTAACATTTTGCATATAAACGCCAGAAGAGTTAATGCTTTTTACAGTTGAGGTTAGATTCAGCAGTTTTAATACATAGTCTCTCTCTCTCTCTCTCTCTCTTCTCTCTATTGTCTCTCTCTCTCTTTCTTTCTTTCTCCCTTTCTCTCTCTCCACACACACACACACATTGTTGCTCTCTGCTTTAAAGATTTAAAATTTCTTCCAATTCTCTTCTTTACGTAAATTAATTTTGCAAAGACTATAATTGTGAACTGCACTGAAAAAGATCAATGATCAACTCTTGTCTACTACGTGAAAATTCAGTATTAATCAACCTGCATGTACACAGATAATATGAAAGGAATTGTACCGTTAATGATAGAACCATGAGACTTACTGCATGGATAGCGCACATTAGTCTAAAGATTTTAAGATATAGGGCCATCTCAGATCTTTTCGAAACCGGCCGCTATTTTGGAAAAATGGCGCCAAAACTATTTTTTGCATTTATCTCACAAACGGTGGCCCGTACACAAATTTTGCAAGAGTACAAAATGAAAGATCATATTATTTTTTTTCTGAGTCATTATTACCATTTTTCACCTAGAACGAACGGTTACAAAGTTATCGCCGGTTTTAAAGTTGTAAATTTCAACCCGTAACACAAAAACGAATTTTAGAGTTTTTCCACATTTACATGAAAATGGTACAAGATACAAAAAAAAAATCACAGTACAGAAATTAAAGAACACAAATTTTTACACAATTTTGGTTCACTTCATTTTTTATACAACCCATTGTTTGACTAGAATTTGCATGTTTCTCCAAATATCGTAATTTAAAATTCTCTTCTTTTGATTCTTGTTATTGTCGTGAACAGTGGCGAAGCGTGATTTCTTACACAAGGCAAGCACTCAGTGCTGACGTACTGAAAAAACATCGTTATCATTTTGTGAAACGTTACGGTATCTCCTCTTGTTTTAACTCTAATAGCAATTCTTTTTCTATAGATAAATGAGCTAATGCTGTTAGTCGTTCCTGGTTCATGGTGTTTCTGGTGTAAGTATTGATACGCTTTAGAGCAGAAAATGATCTTTGGACTGAAGCTGTTGAGGCCGGTACAGTCAGAATCAAACTACATAGCTTGTTAAGTTCGAGCATCACTTCCTCTAAATCGTTTTCCTTGATGTGTCTTAAAATATTTAATTAAGACATTAAATTAAATATTTAATGATCACTTTGATTAAATAATACTTTGAATTAAGTCATTTTGTATATTACTTGATACGCCCGAAAATACCGTAGAGTTCTCCAAATGATTGGCTAGTAAGCTATCGTATTCGGCAATAAGTTCACTAAATCAATATAATTACCCCGATTTGCTGACTTGTCACTGTCGTCGTGAGCCCGTAATGCTAGCTCATGTGTTCCGAGGAAACACGTGACACTAACAAGCCGCTTCAAAATTTCGCGATTATTTTTTACGACTTTGTTATGCCTTTCTGCACTGATCTGTCTTTGTGATCTACAGCAAAGTCTATGCGAGAGCTGCCAAACTCTTTCAGCGTTAAAAATGCGCGAATTTGCGATTCAGGCTTATCGTGTCTTTGGAGAGCATTATGGATATTGTTAAGATCACAGTAACCGTTACTGGACCAGACGGACTTGGATCTATCCACGCAAAACAAAATACAAGGCCAGCAATATAATTTGTTGCTTTTTCACATCCCGAAGCCAAGCAATTTGAAAATGACGCACAAATCCTTGTTTCGGGATCTTGGTTTGTAGGCTACCTATACTGGGCTTTGGTCGCCCAACGCCTATATTTACCATTTCAAATCTTTCCCTTACGTTTCTGCTGTCAAATTGCTGTTCTTGTACTTTTTCCAAAACACAGCCACCCTCCACCCCCCCATAAACGTTCACCGCTACTCATAATGTGTTTTAAAAACAAATTTTTGCAGAGAAACAGGAAAACTAGTACACACAAAATCACTGCACTTCGCTCCCACTACATCAAACAAACAAACTTCTTCTAGTTACTTGCTTACGACGTACTTTATAACCAGTGTTGTAAGTTTTTCTAAAACCGAATTCTCTTCCAACTATTCAAGAATTCCCGCTGAGCTCTATAAAATCCCGCCAAAATCGTATCAATAAAGATCCATTGAAATTCTGGGATTGCATAACTTCCACATACACAGTTACACACACGTGTGAGCGTTGCTTTCAAGGCAGACGGGCGCATGTTATATTAAAAATAGTTCACTCCCTTCTGCCTTCAACGCGACGATAAAATGTACAAACAAAACTGAAAAAGTTGACATGAACACTTTGCATTGTAACTTGACATCGTGCTTGAATTCCCGTTTGAGTATGAAAAATCCCGCAATCCCGCTAGACCTTGCAAAATCCCGCCAACTGAGAGCACTGTAACAGCTTTCGTGTTGCTAGACATTTTGGTCAGATCAGAAGCTATCCCATCCACAGCTTTTTCTGCCCTTGATACCACGTGACAATTTCCTTCCTCCCTTCCTCGGCCATAAAATTTTAGACATGGGTTTGGAGGGACGGAAAATGCTGGAATACTAGTTGCTTGCTTTGGGAACCGCTCAGTTTAGCTGCAAAATTGGTGTACACTAAATTTAGCGAAAGTTTTCATAGCATGGATTGAAGCAAAAGAAAGCGTGAGCTTCCTTACAAGAAAACTGTACGTTAAAAAAAAGTATTCTTAAAATTCCGTTGGCAAGCACTGCTTGCTCCGTATCTTCGCTTATGGTCGTGAACAACAATTATTCCGGAAATAGCTCGGTCAATTGTATAGACTTGTTTACGGCACATTTTCATCAAAAAGTAACCTGAAAAGCATATGTGCACGGGGGGGAAAGCTTCGGGGAGAGGAGTAATAATTTGCGATACTTTTATCACTCGCTCTTCTTTCCTCATAGCAGACTGCCTCTTATAGATGGAATACCCCTAATAAACATTATAATAAAGATATTCGAAACAAAAGTGTCCATTGTATGTTAAGCAATACGTTGGGCAGAAAGTGAGTAATGACTGGTGATATGGAAGTGAAAGGAACATCGAGATAAAGAGGATCATTTTGCAATGATGATCTGCAGTTCACCACAATAATGATGACTGATATTCAGCGTTTCGATTCCTCGAGTAAGATATAATCCTAGTCTATCTCAACTGTTTGAATTGAAATCAGATCGTCAAACAAGTAATTATGCACACAATAAAAGAGAACGTAAAATACAACGGAACAATTCAGTTGCATTCATCTTGTGTCTGTCAATTACACAAGATAGCTTATAAACTTTTAAAGTGACTTATAATACTCTAAAGTACGAGCACAATCAGATAAGTCGATATTGAAACTTGTTTATATTACAGAATTTATTATTACTCAATAAAATCTTTATATCACAAAGAATAAATACTCTCGACGCTCTTTGTAAAAAAAACTCATGATTGAAAACGAATACAAGGAAAGGTGTATGATGGCGTGGTAGTACATACAACGTTATATTCAATAGCTTTCAGTCACAATTTACTTCTACAGTGCACACCTTAATTTGTTATAGATTTACTGCGTTTCTTTATGAGGATTTGTTACTCCACTACGGAATCGTAAGCGTAAAATACAAAACGCAATTAAAATACATAATATAAACAGCTTGAAGAAGAAGAACCTGATTGTGTAAAATTTTGTATTCTTTAATTAATGTCCTGTGCATTTTTTTCGTATCTTGTACTATTTTCCCGTAAATGAAAAACTGTTTTAAATTCGTTATTCTGTTAAGTGTTGAAATTTACAACTTTAACACCGGCGATAACTTTGTAACCGTTCGTTCTAAGTGAAAAATAGTGATAATGACTCACAAAGGAAAAAATACGAGCTTTCATTTTGTACTCTTGCAAAATTTCTGAACGGGCTACCTTTTGTGAGATAAACGCAAAAACAAATTTTGGCGCCATTTTTGTTTTAAAATGGCGGCCGGTTGTGACGAAATCTTAGATGGCCCTGTATTTTAAAATCTTCATAATAATGTACACTATCTATGCTGTACGTCTCATGCTTCTATCATTAAAGGAATAATTCTGTCAAATATTTCACCTATCTCCCGGACTATACTAAATTTTGAAACATTTACCTGTTCATTAACTGAAGAACTGAGATTCAAGAAGTTTAAGGATTTTATCCTGTCTTCGTAATCAATAGTTTTTGACGAATATTGTCGACTTCGTTTATTTTTGAACACTTTTTTTCTTATACAAAATATCCTTATGAATTTCCATTCATTCATTTGCCTATCGAACGTGTTCATGTAGAAGAAAAGAAGTTATGGTTTACTCTGTTTTCTATTTACTTCAATTATTAAAAGCAATCCACATGACAAGAACTCATTTTTTTTTACTTATTTCCCAGGCTATCATTACCCCTTATTGATACACTGTAACTCATATAGAAATGAGTTCCAAAAAGTGTTAAAATAGTGATTAAAAGTAATTCAGTATTTTTCGGGACTTCGAATATTGTCTCACAGATCTGGGTGCACTAACAAATGATCGATCGTTGAATTGGCGGGTTGATACACTCACAGGGAGGTCTTGCATTATCATCTCTCTCTTGTGAAGAGGAGCAAAGATTATGAAAAACAAGTTATAATCGGAAGCTACCACGTGTATAAATATGAAACTATAGACTTTTCCGATGAATGACTTTTCTAACTCCTAATGAATTACTGAAAGTTCGAATATCTTTAAGAATTCGCCATTACATTAAATACTAAAGTACTATTTGCGTCTGTTGAATAATACTGAAATTTCATTACAGATTTATTCTGAAATTTAATACGAGTTCTTCCCAGTTGAACTGCTGAGTTGCAAAGGAGTGAGTTTGCATAACACGTTTGAAATAGGTTCCCACAATGTTCGAAGACTTTCTAAAGTATGGTCGCCGCAGAAACGGCAATGAGCTGAAAGTTCTATCACCACACAAATTATAAGTCGAATAGGTCCAATAGTTTCTACGAGATTCGTAGAAATGTGTTTTTCTCTAAGTACCCTTATCATGGAAATCTATAACCTTTCGTTAATCACAATTTTTTACAACCTTCACCAATGGCGGTGGAAAAATCTCGGAGGACTATTATGTCAAATGCAATGTTAACATAGAAGAATTTCTCTTGCTCAGTTCAATCACCGTACGAATTGACGCATGTGAATATTTATAAAAGGTGAAATTTTAGGAATGGAGGAACAGTGAAACGATTTGAGACACGATAAGGATAAATGAAATATTTGACGAAATGCTCACATTAGAGCTACCGCATTGCTCAACTATCAAAGTTTGCAATTTCTGTATTGGCTATTTTCTATGAATCGAAGACTATTTTTTTTTTAAGTTTGCTGGATGTGAAACTCCTTTAGAGTTATACCCTGTTTCTCTTTTCAATTTCTGCCATCATTAAAAAGTACAACTAAAGATACTGTAAGTGGAAGACAAACTTAAATACGAATTTAGTTAATACCATTTTCAAGTGTTGTGTGGTCCTTATTTAGCTCTCGTAAGTATTTCACAATAAATGTTTTGTCTGTTTATTGTGGTTTGATTACTAAGAGAAGGAAATTGGAAAAGAAAATCCACGTCGAGCAACAATTTAACTTATATCAGTAAATCTACGGCTTCTTCTCCTGGTGTTTCACTAATTCTGGTACAACAAACAATATGTGTACTGATGTTCGATGGTGCAAATACTATTAACCATTTCTACGATCAACATCATGGTTCTAGTCTATTGCTCTCTCTCTCTCTCTCTCTCTCTCTGTCTGTCTCTCTCTCTCTCTCTCTCTCTCTCTCTCTCTCTCTTTCTCTGTTTATGTCGGGAATTGAGTTGTTGGATTTGAGGACGGAAACCATAAAAGTGGAAACCACATTAAGTTTGTTGTAATTACAGCAGTTAATTGTCAAAGTTCAGTTTGCTGTATGCATTTTTTTTTCTTGTTGTTTTGCAGTAATCAATATCTACTCGCGCTCTCTCCATATCCATCATTTCAGTTAATCTCTCTGAACATTGATAATCGGATTGGCAACGATTTCATTCTCATCTCTCTCTCTCTCTCTCTCTCTCTCTCTCTCTCTCTCTCTCTCTCTTTTATTTATTTCTCTCCATTTCCTCTGTAACATTTTTGAAAGAGGAAGTTTAGACCCTTTTGCTAGCGTCTAGTTGCTAGTTATACGATTTCTACTATTTCCTGTTGTTTTTTTACCCTTACTAAATCTAATCAAAAGATTTCTCTAATTAAGTTAATTATTAGTAACAGATTCGTGTTTAATTGTGAAAATTGAATTCTCCGAACACTTTACAATTTACAGTGCAACTTAAAATGAAGGAAAAGCGAGATGAGAGCAAGTTTTCCCTCGCATTGAAAAGCGTTAATTATATGAACACACATAAAAATAAACATTGTGGTGTATGTTTAATTATTTAGCGTATATACGAAAATTGCAATTTGAAATGTTGCCATTGTTCTCTACGTAGTATTTATACATTAAATTCAAATCCATGTTACTTTGTATACCGGCTATAAAATAATAGGTTGACTATCTTGATTGAGATTATGCAGTGTGGATAGGTGAGTCTCATAATAACTTGATCACTGGGATTTTACGTAGTCGAAGGTCTGAATATTTAGTACTGCCGAGGAATGTAACATTCGTAAGTAAAAGTTCTTCTAGTAACCGAAGGACAAGGATTAGTCACACAATATCACTTAAACAGGGTGTTCCTGAAATAATGGTGCAAACTTGGGGCTGATTATGTACATTAAACCAGTGAAGTTCCTTTGATGGGATTCCGAAATCTGATTACTTCTGGAGCTATCGGTGCTCCAAATTATGGCTGCATCGTAGCAAATGACGTCATATCTTGACAGGTAATGATGTGAGCCGTGTCGACATATAAAATCACGCTCGAAGTAGTACCCAACACATTTATTTATATTTATGGTTGGTGAATACAGCTTAGAGGAAGGTTCTATGTTTGTCCTATTTATTAAACGACTTAATTCCTTGAAAATGAAATTTTTAAGATGTAAAGCCTGTCTTTACGTGATTCCCTCAATCAAAAACATTGCTTAAATAGATATTTCTGATACTACTTCGATTGTTATTTGGTAAGCCGACACCGCTAACTTCATTATATATATATATATATACGTATATATATATGAAAGAAGTTCTGACAATTAGCTCATAATATTTTTGTAGACATTTACTACTTTAAAGTACCATTTACTTTGAATTCATGCCAAACATAACTTCTTATTGAGAAGCCATGCTGCTCCTTAAATATCTGGTCCAAGTTGTCATTGTCATATGCTTGATGCTAATGGTAGAGTATTAAATAGTATGTGGAAGTTACCTTCTGCATATCTGACTTCTTATTAAAAATGGAATATAACGCAAGCATCCAGTCCAATAACCCTGCTTTCTTTCTTTCTTTCACTTCTACTATAACGTTTGATTCAATGTGAAAATAATTGTGTTGTAGTTACGTTGCTAACAGTAACACAGATTCACTTGCTCAAATAAATTAATTTCATAGAATTCTTTTTGTTGTGAATATGTGGACGCTTTTTGCATGAAATCTTGTACTTTATTTAATCATTTATCACGTAAGCAATTTGATTTATGTCATGCAGTATGATTAACAAGCAAAGTGAAGTAAAGCTAGGTGTGGCTACTATTTTTGTAACTGTAACTTTGCATACAAAATAATAGTTACTGGAAAAGAGTTTAATTAGTTTCACACGTAACGAAAGGAACCAAAATAATTTAAAACTTTTCTTATTAGATATTAGAACAGGAAAATATAGTTCCACAGTTTCTATTTCTAGTCGTAATTCAGATAAGTAGAAGAATCAGAGCAGAAGAGAGAACTTTAATGATAGTTTTACTTTCTTTCTAAGTCTAAATAAAGACGTACGTACCGGTATATCAACTACCTAAACCAATTCTACAGAAGCACAAAATCCAATTTAAAGAAAACAAATTAAGGGGGGAACGAGAGTTACAGCACATTAAAAACATGCAGATTAACTTAGATGTCAACATTTTTTTCTGATCAGAAAATACTAACTTTATTTGCAGGTTTAGTTTACGAGATCAAGACAACTTGAAAAATTCAAGAATTAATATTTTTTTGCGTTGTGTATATGCGAGATTGAAATAAGATAGTTGGTGCTAAATCCAGGCTCTTTTAACTGATGATTCAAGGGCGACTTTTATTTTAAAGGAAAAATATTCGAAATTAAGACAATATATGTAGCACTTCTTTCTCCTTGGAAAGTTTTTCCTGTTTCTATTTACAGTATGTTTGATGAACACCATGATGTTAAGAGTCTGATAAGTGATACATGTACTGTAAAATTAGCGATATAAGTTCCTGGCAACATAACCACGAGATCTGAGGTGGTCTTGAAAACCTACTGACTTTAAAATTAGATATAAAAACCAAGGATAATAGAAATTATTATTAATAGTGAATAATTTAAGTTTATCATATAAATGGTCTGTGAAGCAATTCCAGTGGCTACTCTGGAAAATGTCACCATACATGGAGTGCTCAAAAGAGTTTGTCGACTGATGGTTTGTAGTTTGTGCATTTATTATTATTGCACTAACAAACAGTGAGTGTATGTGTCTTCACTTTTCACTTTAGATTGTTTTCATACTCACAATATTATAAAAGATATTCTATATTATTAAAGTGTGCATGCATTTTTGACTACTCCTGGATATTAATTCGAGTATCAAGCAGTACACTCATCTTTAAAAAAAAATGCATGTCTTTATTTGACAGTTTTTGACAAATAATATTTTTCTCCTTAGATATTGGCGTTCACTTAATTGTTTTACTTGTAAAGGAAGTAAAAACGAATATTTCCTGAAATTTTGTCACAAAAATATTAATTAATAACGGAACTAGAAAGGAAATACTAAATATTGAGAAATTATCAAAACATTTCTAAGTCAAAAAGTCAGAAATTTAGCAACATGAGAAATTCGCAGGGAAATTTGGAGGAGGAAAGGGGAAATTGTTTTCGCTCGACGAAACAGTCCATATGTTTAGTACTATCTGAAACTGAAAATAGATAAATGTTTACTCAAATGAATCATTACGCAAACAAAGGTTACAGACATAATGCATGCGCTGTATAATCATGTGCAGAGGCGGCGTTAGGTGAGCGTGGGGCTTAGGGCAATAATGACCCCGCGGGGCCAAAGTACAAGTAAAAATCGCTGAGCGCCGAAATGTTACATCTAAAGCCGATAAAGCAGTAAGCAACTTCCCCCTAAATGCTTCCTCTCACTTCTTCCTTTCATTCCTAACCCTAAAATTATTACTAAATATGCTCTTCTTTAATGAACAACGGTTTCTTATGAAAAAGAAATCCGACATAATTTATTTAAAGAAAATACAATATATTTTAAAAACTGCATTGCTAATTACAAGTACTTCTTTATTCATTTCCATTTCACATTACATTTCGCATGGAAACTATACAAACTAGTTTATTTGTAAACTTTTTTTTTGCAAATCAACTTTTATATCATTGAGTAAGAAAACAACTCGGAACGCGGGGCCTCCCTAAGAGCGGGGCCTGGGGCGGTTGCCCCAGTTGCCACCCCCAAACGCCGCCTCCGATCATGTGACAGAAACTATTATCTTCCCCGAAAAGGCGCGAAAAAAGACATAAAATATCTTTTAAATTTCGAAGTGAAGATTTTCAATCAACTGTGCAGCACTAAATGCTTATCAAAGTGTGAGCGCACAACCCCATCATGGTGTAGTTGTTAGGCTTTGGACTTGGGAAATGAGTGGTTCTGAGTTCGAATCTCCATCTCTAATAACATTTTTTTTTAAATAATTTCGAATACAAAACGTGTTGATTAGCTTTTGTAGTTCGCGATCTTTTTTTTCCTTTTTTGTATTTTCTTATTACTGATAGAATGGTCTTTCTTACATTACGAGTAGACATTCGTAAAAGTGTCAGTGTTGTGTATTAAATTCGACGAAACAGTAAATATGTGCTAAAAACTGTATTCTCATGTAAGATTTAGCAACAGTTTCCATGAATGCATGTGCTCCAAAGCACTTACACTTCTAATATCTGAACCCAATCCATATTTAAAATTAGTCATGCACATTGCGGTTCGAATGCCAATAAGTATCAGAACGTTATATGTATAACTGTTACTTTCATGTTCTTTATAATATCCTTATCTAACCCTTCATTTAGTTTAAGAAATATAACAGTGTAAAATGTCTACAGGTTTCTAGAATAATCTGTTATTATTTATTTTAGTAGTAGTGAGTTTTCACAGATAGTGACATGGACAATGAAATTTTAAAAAATACACTATTCTTATTACTAGACTAATTCTCCAAACTTCCAACAATTTCCAGTTGGCAGAATGCGAAACTTCTAATTAAGAAATGAACTATATTTTTCGTAAGGATAAGTAAACGTATGTTTACGTTATAGATATAACTAGTGTAATTCTTATATTCGACTTTAGTAAATGTTTTTCGTTATCATAAGACTGGGTGGCTGAAGTAGAAGAGAGGGTTTTTTCACGAGCGAGAAGTAGCAAGTTCGAATCTCGTTGATTGTATAACTTTCATCGCTCTTTTTTAAACCGAAATGGGTACTTCATGCGTTGTAGTAAAAAAATGAAGAAAAATTTAACTGGAAAACGTTAGAATGAGCTTATTATATTTCCGTGCTGTAAGCGATTAACATGGTGGCAGCAAATACTAGACCAGCAATAGACTTGTTTTTTACGATAAGAAAGACTTTTAACCTTTCTGCGCGTGCGTAAACTATACCGAAACTGAAAACTGAGAGCTTCGAATAAGGTAAAAGAAATTTTTCGGTATTTTTTTAGGATTACTGCCGATAACTGGAAATACTGCCATTCTCTTAAACATTACGGGATGTATCAAAGAACTTTTCCAAATGTCCAAACAGTGAGCACAAATTTGAATTACTATTGTTTTAAATGCAATTAGATTAATTACAAGTATAATTGCAGCACTAACCTAATGAGATTATTGATAGCTCAATTTCCAATATATATATATATATATATATATATATATATATATATATATATAT